>BQNB010007663.1:55579-74250 GCA_026074375.1 Tanacetum coccineum | reverse complement strand
CATGATAGCGATGACGATAGCGATCACGATAGGGATGACGATAGCGATGACGATAGCGAGGACGATAGCGATCACGATAGCGATGACGATAGCGATCACGATAGCGATGACGATAGCGATCACGATAGCGATGACGATAGCGATCACGATAGCGATGACGATAGCGATCACGATAGAGATGACGATAGCGATCACGATAGCGATGACGATAGCGATCACGGGCTAGGGTCCAGCCCTTTTGCCTTTTAGGCATGTTTCATGTTTCTTGGCCTATTTAATAATCGTATTGTGGTGCTAGAATAACCAGTTCTAAAATATACGAAAAGCCTAATTTTGGAAAGATCTCGATTATCGGTATTCATTGAATCAACGATAGTTAAAACATTTCGTGTGAATTAACAGGTTCAATTTGTAATTTCTGTAGTATTTGATGTTTATGCTTTAAGGTTTAGCATTATATATACCCAAATGTATGGTTATAATCATTACAGGGGCATAACACCAACCGTTTATAAAAGATTTATTCATCTATGAGCTTTTATACCTATAAAATACTTGTCTAAATGTTATACTCTATTACATATCACTAAAGTACGTGATGCTCAACCCTTAAACGTGAAAACCTCATCTAAAATGTTATTAAGTACTTATAAAATCAGAATTTTACAAAAATATAGTAAAATTTGAATACTAGGTAACCCCCCCGGCATAGACCATTGAACACATTTTATGGACATACTATACCTTGTTGGGAATTATATTTGAGTTGATAAGACAAAACATATGAAAGATGAAGGACTTAAAAGGCAAAGGAAGAATTCTTCAAAAGATGGAAGATTTTGAAGATAAACTTAAATGTTAAAAAGATTTATTAATATCTCTATTTGTTCTTATCCTTTGTAAACCTAATATCTCGACTATATAAAGAGATATAGGTCGTATAGTTTTTTATGTGTAAAAAGATGTAAACACCAAAAAAGTGTGTGTGTGTGTCTAGGCGTCAAGTCCTCTAAGTGGACGCCTAGGGTTTGTGTGTTTTAGCCTCAAGGATCTTTGATTCCTTATTATAGTTTAGATAACACGTTCTAGAATTCATCATCAAGAATTGGGGCTTGTAGTAGTCATTTTATAAAGATGATGATGAAACCTTGTTAGGCAATAATAAAGAATGTTCTTAATGTTTATTCTGCCATGCATTCTATTGTTCTTTGTTATTGTTAATCCTAGATTAAAGTTCTAAACAAATTGAGCTTACAACAATTCTTTAGAACTCCACAAGTGGTATCAAAGCATGGTAGCTCTTGATCTAGGATCTACATGGTTTGTTGATGTCGTGCTATAAAAGAAAAAGAAGGTATGATTTTCTGTTTTGGAAGTTATGGGCGATTTTGGTGATTTTAGGGTTTTTGAGACACTTTAAAGCGTCGTCTTTATACTTAAAAAAAGATGACTATGATTATTATTGATGCAAGTCGAGATGGTGAAAACTAGGGTTTTTCATTAAACCCTAATATGGTCAAACGGTTTTGGTCATGCATTTGCGGGTAATAATCCTTTACTGATATATTTTTCTTCTGCTTGATTGTGTTGTTGCGAATATAAGTTACAATCAGCATATAACCTATGTTTTTCCCAAACCCTAATTCTGTGAAAGCTGAAAAGAAGTTTGCTGCGATATGCTACATAAATTCAAAATCCTAGATTATTAGGGTTTTGCCTATATCCTTTTGATACTGCTAAATCGTGACTTTTGAAGATTATTTGTGGTTATTGATAAATAAGGGTTCGTTGGTATGTTGTGTTCATGATGGTCTGATCATCTGAGTTTCGTGACAAGATAAAGAAACATTCAAGGCTATTGAATGTTCGAATTATAAGAGACTCAAGTTTTTGAGTTGCGTGAAGTGTGTTTTAAGCAACAGGTTAGTGACATAAAGAAAAAGGTTTCTGTGTTTGGTTTGAAGGGTGTACAACAGGCATGAAAGATGCGTGGGCTTTATGATTTATTCGTAAGTTTGGAAGGGATTATATGCTATAATGAGAAAATCTCTGATTTTTAGGGGTTTGTCTATTATTCTCATATTGACTTTCTATTGGACGTGAAGTAATGATGCTGATTTCATGGATGTTTCTGTTTCATGATCATGGTCCTAATTTTTAGGAATCGCTTTTTAATTTCCATATTTACTTCATGATCGTTAGCAGTCTACAAGAATGTCGACTGAAGTTACTTTTTGTTTGAGTAACTCTACTGGTGGAATGCTATGTTTCGTCTGAGGTTACTAGGATATGCCGAGTAAGGTTTAAGAATAGTTGTTCGTGTTTATACTACCAGGATGTGTAACAAGATGTGGATTCAATTGGGTTTTTATACTACTACAAGGTATAATTAATACTGCTGTTCACAAATTGTTAGTACTATTTGGGATTCGAGTGTGTTTTTTATACTGCTTGTCTCATCAGTTAATACTGCCAACGTTAGTGTTAGTACTGTTGTCATATTAATGCTGCCAGAATATTACTTTGTGCTACCAAGGAGGCTCAAAATATATTAATACTGTTAAGTACTTTGTGTTGTTCGTGTATTAGTACTGCTTGCTCAAGGTAGTTAATATTGTTCGTGTGCTATTGTGATTAAAAGGTTTGTACTGTTATGGTCTTTATTAGTACTGCTACGCTTCTAAGTTTGTACTGCCCAAAGTTCAAACTGCTTGGGTTTACGAGAGTGCACGTGCTATTAAGGTATATTAGTACTGCCTATATTTTTAAAGTTAATACTGTTGGGTTCGCACAAGGAAGGTAACAACAGTATGTTCGAAAAAAAGTTTAAACTGATAGTTGCGTCCGATATAATGTTTATACTGTTAGTGTTGTTCGACATCGGATAAGACATGGATTTTTGTTCTCGGCTGTTAAAGAAATCTCGAACAGAAAGGATAACACACACAGAAGAGTTTGGTTTTTGGTTTTAATATTCTTAAAAGTTTAAAGGCTCGTATTTTATTGGTTTAATTGATTACGAAGATTATTGTTTATCACTTATTTGATGTTGAAGTGGAGTTTCACGGATGCGTGTTCTTATCATATCTTAAAGTGGGTATTACACTTTGAAGATAACTTGTTCGTGCCTAGAGACGATGTGACGAAGACTTGACGAATCTAGCAAAAGTGTGCGATTTCTCTTATGGTGCTCAATGCGTACATTTGCTATCACTTTGGTTATGTGTCTCATAGAAGATGAGGATTTTATAAAGAGATTGCGATTTATTTATAACATGAGTCTTGGTATATTTAGAGTCAAGTTAGTTATTATGATTATAGATGGTGATTTGTTTTGTATTGGGGGGGGGGGAGTATACCTTTAATAGTACAAAAATATAACACAAGTTTGGGTATGTTTCCACTTCAGCATTCAAGTGCGTTATAATTAGTTATCTTCAACATAATCATTGAACTATAGAGCTACAAATTGAAGTTTCAAGAAAAGATAAACATATGGGTTTTCATAACGAGGGGAAGCTTATTCGTTAAAATGTTTAAACCATTACATGTACCACATGAGTGATAGGTTTTTTATTATAGTAAAGACCATTGTTACTACTAGCTATTTAAGTTTCTATCTACGCTCAAGTCATTTATCTTTAGGCGCATGTCATGGAGGGTAATTTGAGTTGTGAAGCAGGATTAGAATGTGATGGTGGTTTTGTGGTTGTCGAATCAAAGTTTTGCATACTTTTAATCCCCTAGTTTTGATTATGACAAAAAGGGAAGAAGATTTAACAAAGAAGAATGTGCAACTTTCAGATCCTATGGTGGAATGATCCTTATTCTTTCATATATATATATATATATATATATATATATATATATTAGCTTCAGGGGAACTTTGTGCTTATTTGGTTTTATCATTATCAATTAGGGGAAGATTATTGGGAATTATATTTGAGTTGATAAGACAAAACATATGAAAGATGAAGGACTTAAAAGACAAAGGAGGAATTCTTCGAAAGATGGAAGATTACAAAAGATTTTCTAGAAGATAATTATAAAAGTTAGGAAGATTTAGTTGTTTCCTAATACTTATCCTTTGTAAACCTAATATCTCTACTATATAAAGAGATATAGGTCGTATAGTTTTCTGTGTGTCAAAGATGTAAATACCAGAAAAGTGTGTGTGTGTCTAGGTGTCAAGTCATCTAAGTGGATGCCTAGGGTTTATGTGTTTCAGCCTCAAGGATCTTTGATTCCTTGTTATAGTTTGGATAACACGTTCTAGAATTGATCATCTAGAATTAGGGCTTGTAGTAGTCAATGTATAAAGATGATGATGAAACCTTGTTAGACAATAATAAAGAATGTTCTTAATGTTTATTCCGCTGTGCATTCTATTGTTCTTTGTTATTGTTAATCCTAGATTAAAGTTCTAAACAAATTGAGCTTACAACGATCTTTAGAACTCCACATAACCTATGATTCCTGAGTGAAATGAACCCGCACAGGGAATTGACATATTCTCAGTTCACAGTCATTAAGATTTTCAACTAATCTGTGAGATATACTTGAGTATTTCCCATTGACTCTAATATGTTTCATGCCTAATACTACAACTAGACATGTCACAGTAATAGCTTACACCTAAAGGGGTGTAAGGGTCGTTGGAAAAACCTCATGCTAATAAGTTGCTACTTATTAACATGGCTCGCACTCCTTACCAGGTCTTCATACTAAGGGTCACCTCATGGACGTAGGACAAACAACTACTAAGGATTGGTCGACCTGTAGTCAATAGTGGATGCTAGGATTTGGACAATCACTTACTACCTAGAATACACACAACCTTATTCTAAGACCTAATTCGCGATTCAAGGGTCTACAAGCATACTACAAAAAATATCTAAGAAAACAAATAAATAAACGATAAGAATTAAGAAATTATAATAATCATAACCAGGCTAACACACACGTGTTTAGCTAGACATATTGTAAATAATAGAAAACATAATGTAAGAAATTATTGATGGATTACACATTAAGTTTGATACAATTTACTTGATGAATAACTAATAATGATGATGATTAGAAGTGAATTCTCCCTTGAAAAGTGGTGTATGATTACTGGAAAATTCCTTGAAATGGTGGCCTAGTCGTCCCCTAAGAAGAGAGGAAAAGGAATGCCTAATTGTGAAGATTTCGGGCTCTATTGATAGGCTGCGAACTAATTATGGCGTAACTCAAAGGATTAGTTACGCTGTAACTTTCTCCTTGAACTCTCGAATTGTTTTTCTTCCCAAGTTACGACATAGTTGCAATTACGCCGTAACTATTGCTCAGTTGCGATCCAGGCTTAGCTCAAAACACAAAAGTTGTAGATATTCATTTTCTCTTTCTATGACCAATTGAATCAGTAAAAAGGGGCTCATATGAAGAAGTTATGCTCACAATACTAAAGCACCTTTCTAGGGACAATTCTTCAAATTTTTTGCTTCGTTTCTTCACTAGTTACGGCGTAAGTCCAATGACCTACTTACGCTGTAACTTCCTTCGATAAATTAGGCTTCGCGCCCAAGGTACATGTTACGGCGTAACTCCAACGAGTTGATTACGCTATAACTCTTCTATATCCAACACTATGTCCACATGTTGATTAAGGCGTAATTGTAAGCTTTCTATTATGCCGTAAGTTTCTCCTGGACGCAAATTTTACGTATTGTGTCATGTTTTTCCATTTTCCGTTCCAATGCCTTATTAACCTGAATATGCAAATACGAACAAATTAAGTATCATATTCATATAAAACAATATAAAATACGACAATAAACATGGAAATTTGATATAAAAAAGTATTAACTATTTGAAGTCATCAAAAATGAACTAGCTTGGACGTGGAATTATGACCGAGTCTAGCATGAAAAGTATGAATGTCTAAACTAGAAATTTGTATTTACAACATTGCTAAAAGCAGTTTTATTGAAAGCAAAAGTAGATATTGAAAGATTATGAGACTTATATAATTCAGCAATGCTATCAGCAAAAGAATTTGGATTAGACACAGGTTTGCATATGTAGAGACATCTTGAACCCTTACCAACTACAACAATTTCTTTAATGGTAAGGTCGTGAAACATAAAAGTAGTAGGAAAGAATTGAGATGTTAAGTTTTTGGTTTGAATTAGTTTGCTAATTGATAACAACTTGAGTTGAAATTCTAGCACATAAAAGACATCAGAATGAATCAATGAAGGTGTCAAATCCACTTCGCCAATAATAGTCACTTTAAGTGATCTACCATCAGGCAAATGGACCATGATTCGGTGTGTTAAGTATCTTATGGAAATGAAAAGGCTAGAATGTGGTGTCATATGGTCTGAAGCCCCTATATCCACATTCATATGTGGATGACAAAACAAAGCAAAGGAAACTGTAAAACAAGAGATTATACATGCACAAAAGTGCTAGCATAATTCCTTATAGAACCACCACCTCATCTGCAATACCTTTTCCCTTAAACATTTTCATCATCTCTGAAAAGACTGCAACAACAAGTCTTTGATCCATATTCCCATTTTGGCCCATTCCGATTTCATTTTCACTTCCCAAATCAAAAGTTTTTCTCCACTAACCATTTCCTCTAAACCATAACTAACATGAGCTATAATTCTTGCTCATTTCTTTGCCTTCTTTCCTTTATTCCAATAAGGATAACCAACCCTTTTAAAACATTGTTCAAATATATGGCCTTCTTGTCCACAGTCAGTACAAGTCCTCCTTTAGTCAGTCCCATGATTAACTGTAGGCTGCCTAACTTCCCTTATTGCACTAATATTCTGCCTATTGTTGTTTGTATTAGCAAAGAAAGCAGATGGATCAAAATAATGACTAGTGACTTGTTTTTGTTTCTTAATTTGTCACACAATATAATAAGCCTTGTTCACATTAGGAAGATGATCCATTGCTAAGATTTGACTCCTAACAGACTCATATTTATCATTCAACTTCATCAAAAACTGAATCAACTTCAAGTGACCTTTCCCTTCAAGAAACTTAGCAAAGATTGAGCAAGTACATTCTTGCATTTTTTACAATTACAAACAGGCAAACCATTCAAATCTTGTAGTTCATCTTAACATCTTTTCAACTTATTAAAAAAAGCTGCACTACTAAGGTTACCCTTGTGTGAACTTACTTAACTGTCTTCTAACTGATAGATCAATGATCCATTACTCTGACCATCCTCTCAACAATCTCTTTCCATAATTCACAAGCAGACTGAGCATACAAGAAAGCCTATGATAATCCAGTTACCATAGAATTCAAGATCCAACAAGTGATAATGTAATCACATTTATTCCACCTTTGCAGATTAACATCAATTATTATAGGTTTTGGACAAGAACCATCAATAAACCCTAATTTCTGCACCAAGAGCCATCTTACATTCCTACTTCATCATAAGAAATTACCTCAATTGAAAGGTAAATGGGTTTAAACCATTCTAGGATGATATGAACTTGCAATATAAAGAGGATCATTTATTGTGTTTGTATTGTTTTGGTTGACTGTATCTGTAACTGAATCGCAAGTGTTAACAATTAAGATCAAGAAATGATACTGAATCAGAGGATCAAAACAGAGCCTTGAAGTTAGTTCATAACATATGCTAACTGTATTCCACCATTGATGATCAAAGTTAGGGTTTGATTATGCTGTGATACCAAATATAATTTAGAGTGAGGAATTAAAATGAGGGAAAAGGGAAATTTTATTACTTGAGAAATGAAGAAGATGTATAGTGTTTTATAATGGTGGAAAAGTCCCTAACCACTTTCTAACAGAAATATTAAAAAGTTACAATTCTAACCCTCAATTATTACTAACTTGACAAAATTAAAAAGAACTAAACTAAATGTATACTTCTACATATTAGTGAATAAATAGGCCCAAGCCCGTTTGTGGGTTATAGTGGTAAAACCTTAATACCCTACTATTGCAATTTACATTATAATTAGGGAAATACTTGATAAGTTAGCAATCTAGCATACAATGAAATTATACTTATTAAAACAATAACAATGATAGCCACATCATATATGCATATGCAACCTGATTTGCAAAAAAGAGGACCATAATTAAGCATGGAGAGCACTATAAGTAAGCACAGTAAGTCAGTAAAGATGTTGACGAGATGTCAAGTGCATGCTGAAAAGAAAAGCAAAAACATACAAAATCCCAAATAAAATGCCAATGACATGATACTAACATAGCCTCGTGTTTGCCTTGAGAAAGAAAGCACAAATAGGTATGATTCCATAGAGATTGCATCTTTGATCAATCAACTAAATGGCAATTTTTTAACACATGTTTATCAATTTTATAACATTGTCAATATTTTTCAATCTTGAACTTTTTTTATTTTTCATTTTAACCCCTATATTTATTACGCAATGACTATAAATTGAACCGTAAGTAATGCTATCATGGTGAAACGTAGAATCCCAATTTCAACCAGCAATTATATTTGCCGTTATAAACATTTAATTTTGCTTGAGTATATGTCTATGTATCTTTAAAAAAACTTTTTATAATTTGCTAACCAAAACCATATTAGGTTATACAATAAGTTTACCTTATTTAAAAAATAATAATTAATTATCATCAAACATTCTATGTATAATAACACCTTCTATAATTATAATAATCAAATACATAAAAATATGAAAATAATCAATGAGTTCAATACTATTTTACATAAATGATAAGGCTTAAAGATAGAATATATTAATGTAACCGATCAATTACATTCTTAAATTAAGTTAACAAAAAGTTTCCCGTGATTAGGGTTTCTGCTCCCATATTCTAACTAGTGATCCCTTCCTAATTCATGCCACCGGAGCATTATCATTGTTGTACAGTTATGACAAAAAATCTGAAGTTCGATCGCGAAACGCTAGATCACGAGTTGTATCAAACACAAGTAACAAACACGAGAGACTACAAATAACCAACAAGAATATGCACACGGTATACCCTCAAACACCTCTTTATTAATTAACCTAATAAAGCTTACAATTTGAGGAAGAATAATGAATAACTAGCATGAGAGGGTGAAAACCTATCCTAAGTCGAATAGAAAACTCCTTACCTTGCAAGACAAGCTAAACAATTCTTAGTTTTAGTCTAATCCTAATCTAAATTACAACGTACACTTAACCCCCTAACCTACGTTTAAATTTACTTCTAATATCCTATAATTTCCACCTTAGGAGTAACACTTAAACATAACCGATACTCAACATCTTTTTCACATAATGAAACCTCGAACCGGGGATCACCTTGTTGACCATGTATTGTACTTTAGTAATTTCCCTAGATTAGCTTTCATAGACTCCTTCACTTCTTCTTCTTATCAGAACATTAACCCTTAGCAACCCATCCTTGACCAGGTACTCTGGTTACTATAATGTTTGCCCCCACCTTTATACCAAGGTGTACCTTTTCCTGCTCCTTTACTAAGTAGTATGTGTTTGTCTTTTCTTCAAGTTGCTTATCTTCCAACCGTCTTTGAGCCACTGCAGCATCATCATTATTAACCTGAAATACCTCAGCTTTATGATCCCCTTGAGCTCCCTGCAGTTCCACCTTAAACCAAACACGTTTTTCATCCTGTACTTCATGGACTCCTGTTTCAACACCAGGACCAAGTTGTTTGAACCCAACTTGTTTATGACCAAGTTGTTTGAACCTAACTTATTTAGAACCAAGTTATTTTAATCCAACTTGTTTTGAATCTCTATGCTTTTGTACACAAAAAGTCATCACTTTTGCTTCCAAAGTATACACACATATCTTTTTCCATATCCCAGTCATCATAACCCGACAACCTTTGATTACCTTATTCTACCCATCTGCATCTTTATAGTATAACCCTCTTTTTTAAGAGTACCCAATGAAATCAAACTAATGCTTAACCCTGAAACATACCTGACATCTTCCCGTATAAAGCTTGATCCATCATGCAACTGTATCTTTACTTTTCCTGTTCCTTTGATAGTGCATGTCCTGTTATCACCTAACTAAACCGAACCACTATTAAAAACCTTAAAGTCATACAAGAAATCTCTCGTATGTGTCATATGATAAGACCTATACCGCATCATTACCATTTCAGTCATCCATCGAAGCTTCTCCAAAGTAGCATTACCTCTCAGATCATCAGAAAATCAAATCCTAGACACAGCTTACCCCTTGAACGAACCCACTTTACTTCGTTATGTGACAGTCTCTCTTCAGATGACCCTCTGAATGACATATGAAGCACTTGAGTTTACCAGTTCCACCCTTTTACTTAAACTGCGAAGTTTCACTAGTATGAGCTTTACCCGAATGATTTGATCTTCCCCTTACATATAATCCGTCACCACTTCATTTGTGCCTTTAGTTCTTTTTTTCAACTCCCTTGAATTCAGAGTCGCTAGAACATCCTTCATTGTTTAAGATTCCCTCCCATACAACAATGTCTTCACCAAATTTTCATAAGACGATGCCAATGATGTAAGTAACATAAGTGCCTGATCTTCATCCTCAATCTCGATATCAATATTCGCCAAATCAAGTATAAACTGATTAAACTAATCTATATGATCATCCAGTTTCGTACCTGGACTCATATAGTACGTGTATAACTTTTTCTTCAGATACAGTTTGTTTGCTAAGGACTTAGTCATATACAAACTAGTCAACTTCATCCAAATTCCTGTAGCAGATGTTTCCTTGGTAACTTTTCGTAATTCCCAGTCTCCCAAGCTTTTTCATCCTGTACTCCATGGACTCCTATTTCAACACCAGGCTCAAGTTGTTTGAACCCAACTTGTTTATGACCAAGTTGTTTGAACCCAACTTGTTTAGAACCAAGTTGCTTTAATCCAACTTGTTTTGAACCTCCATGCTTTTGTACACCAAAAGTCATCACTTTTGCTTCCAAAGTATACACACAGTTCTTTTTCCTGATCCCAGTCATCATAACCCGACAACCTTTGATCACCTTGATTCTACCCATCTGCATCTTCACAGTATAACCCTCTTTTTCAAGAGTACCCAATGAAATCAAACTTCTTCTTAACCCTGGAACATACCTGACATCTTCCAGTATAAAGCTTGATCCATCATGCAACTGTATCTTCACTTTCCCTGTCCCTTTGATAGTGCATGTCCTGTTATCACCTAACTAAACCGAACCACTATTAAAAACCTTAAAGTCATACAAGAAATCCCTCCTATGTGTCATATGATAAGACCTACCTGAATCCATTACCAATTCAGTCATCTTATCATTCCCGACTACCACTAGGGCTTCTCCAAACTAGGCATTACCCTCGTCATTAGAAGAATCAAAATCCTGATCACGCTTACCCTTCTTGACGAACCCACTTGACTTCTTTATTGGACAGTCTCTCTTTAGATGACCATCTGAATGACATATGAAGCACTTGAGTTTACTAGTTTCACTCTTTGACTTAAACCGCGAACTTTCACCAGAATGAGCTTTACTTGAATGATCTGACCTTCCTCTTACATATAACCCGTCACCACTTCATTTGTGCCTTCAGTTCTTTTCTTCAACTCCCTTAAATTCAGAGTCGCCAGAACATCCTCCATTGTTAAAGATTCCCTCCCATACAACAATGTCTACACAAAATTTTCATAACACGATGCCAACGATGTAAGTAACATAAGTGCCTGATCTTCATCCTCAATCTTGATATCAATATTCGCCAAATCAAGTATCAACTGATTAAACTAATCTATATGATCACCCAGTTTCGTACATGGACTCATATAGTACGTGTACAACTTCTTCTTTAGATACAGTTTGTTTGCTAAGGACTTAGTCATATACAAACTAGTCAACTTCATCCAAATTCCTGTAGCAGATGTTTCTTTAGTAACTTCTCGTAAAACCCGGTCTCCCAAGCATAGAATCAAGATACTGCATGCCTTTTTCATCAAAACAGCCTTTTCTCCTGCTTCCATGTCCGCGGGTAATGTCTCTAATGCAACATCATATCTCTCTTGTACCATTAAAGCACATATTTTTATTTTCCATAACCCGAAGTCATTCTTCCCATCAAATTTTTCGATGTCAAACCTAGTTATAGAACTAGCCATTCTTCTTTTACCTTGCTAAAAACCTTGTCAAGTTGTTTCTTAACAAACTTTACTGACAAATCTCACAAGCCGTGTGCACTATACCCGTTGTTTCTAAAAACCCTTTTTGCAAATCGAATTAATTAGAATAACACTAAACCCTCGATTTTGAACAAGCAAACCCGATCGTAAACTTAAAACCCAAGCTAACCACGATCAAACTTGAACCACAAAAAAACCCACAACAACGTTGAACCTTCAATATAATCGAATTTAAAAAAATGATTACCTAAAGTTGTTATACCCTTCACGAATGTACACAATGCATGTACATGCAAGGGACATTTTTTTTAACAACGAAATTTTATTAAAAACACATAAAAACGGCTAGCAAGAAGCTAGACAACAAGAAAAAAAGATACCACCAAACACCAAATAAAAAGAACAACACCAAGCCACCAAAATCAACAAAGAGAAGTACTGCAAGGGATCAATATATATTCCCCTTACGCATAGGAAAATAACACCCAAGAAAGTAAACCTTTTTTTCCCTCTCGTCAACCGTACGCTACTCCAATCGACTCGTGGACCCGAAACCGAACTCGATACCTCGAACGGCCAAATCTTGATCTAAGCACCCATCGTTCGAAGACCACGGACTAACCTTTCTCTTGTATAACACTTTGTACAATTACGAAAACAGACTCGATAGTTCGAGTCGCGTGGAACGCATAGAATCACAAGTTGTATCGAAACACAAGTAACAAACACGAGAGAGACTACAAATAAACGACAAGGAAAATGCACACGGTATACCCTATATAACACCTCTTTTATATTTAACCTAAAAAAGCTTAAATTTGATGAAGAAAGAATGAATTAACTACATCCCTACCTGATCATCTCTATTTATAGAGCTGAGGGAGTGAAACCTAATCATAAGACTGAATTGGAACTCCTACCTTTTGCAAGACAAGCTAAAACAATTTCTATTTTAAGTCAAATCCTAATCTAAATTACAACGTACACTTACCCCCCTAACCTATGTTTAAATTTACTTCTAATAACTTAACAAAATAAATCCTCCGTCCATCTCATCAACCATCACTTCTAATGCTGCTGGAGCATAGTCCTAGTCTCCGTCATCATCATCACCTTGTAACCTATACACTGATGGTGGATAGTCGAAGCCATCACTTCCATCATAGTGTTCTGCATAGATCATTAATGACCACCCTCTGATGTAGACATTTTCTTAGTTGGCTGTGAAATTTTTGGGGGTTGTTTAACTGCCGATTATGTTTTATGAAAGAAACTAATGTGCTTGAAGCCATATTTACGAGCAATGTTGGTGTTCAGTTTAGCATAAATCAATCTATGAGTAGAAGTGTGGAGTTATCTGCTAAGGACAGGTGCATGATGTACTACGGTTGACAGGTCATGTAGCCACATAGGACTTTCAGGTGCCAAATCAGCGCTAGGTAGAATGTACACCATTGTACAACTAGTTCACCTAGAAGTGTGTGTTTCACATCCATGTCTGTTTTAACGAAATTGTAGTGAATTACTTCATTTTGTGGTTAAATGTGAGATGCTATTTAAGGATCAAGTGTAAAGAAATGGCAAATGATTAGCTTTTGAAAGACAGAATCTTTTATCCTTTGCCAAGCAATTGCAAAGGTAAGATAGTATATATATGATCATTTTACAATCTCAAGAAGCATATTTCGCTTCGTAGTCAATATTCTTAAGTTATATCATTATAATTTGACTATTTTGTACCGACTAGTTGTATCTTAATCAAATATTATTGTTCGCTTTATCTTAGTTAAAAGGAGATTATTATTATCAACCATGGTGTGTATTAGTTTATTGTTAAGTAAGACTATTGTTACTTATATACTTCTTTGAAGAAGACTTCTGTTAAATAAGACTTTGTCTCTTTCCAAAACAAAGAAGACATTGGCCTTGTGCTTGATGGATACTTTGAAAATTGATGCAGATGTATGCTGGCATGGGCAGTTAGAAACTACTCTTAGAACCATTATTTATTGTTCAACAAAATGTATTACATTAAACCTTCTATTAGACACCTACATCTCATAAGCACTTGTTATACAGTAAGACCATGTAGTAACCTATAACCTAACTAATCAAATACATTCTCAAAGCTAACCAAAAATTCCCCGTGATCAGGGTTTCTTCTCCCTCAAATTCTCACTACTAATCCCGTTGATGTTAGAAGACTTTATGTTGTTGGTTAAGTAACTACTTTATGCTGCCGGAGCATAATCATAATCTACATCATCATCATCACCATCTCCTTCTGCTGCTGTTGGAGCATAGTCATAATCTCCGTCATCATCATCACCATCACCTTCTAACCTATACGCTGATGGTGGATAGTTGTAGGCGTCACTTCCATCATAGTGTTCTTCTGCATAGATCATGAATGACCACCCTCTGATGTTCTTTGAAACACAAGACATGTTCTTAGTGATGGCTTGTGAAATTGTGAGGGTTGTTTTTATACTGCCGATTATGATTTATGAAAGAAACTGATGAGCGGAAGCCATATTTATGGGCTTGATAAGCATGGTGGGATGGTTTTAGCATACGTTAAGCCACGAGTAGAAGTGTGTCTTCATGAGTCAAGCTAGGGTGTGTCTTTCGTACATGATGGCGCACTAAATGTGGGTCACAGAAATAAGATGCTGAAAAGTGAAGTAGCACTGGGAAAAGGTATATATGCTCTAAATTTATACTATTTTGTCACAAAGTGAAGCAGCATGTTTGCATTTACCCATTTATATGATTATGATTGTTTGTTTACATGAACATATCATAAGTCTAACTATATCTAGCACTTATGTATCATCTAAAACAAAACCTTTTTCTTTGTGAAAATAATCTTTGAACCTTCCTTTGAACGGCGGATTGATTAAAAACTAGCGAGGAGCTAGTAAGAGTTACATTGAGGTAATATAGCGTTACAAGGGTAATGAAACCATTGTATGCAATTAAGAGAAGATTGTTTACATCTACTAAAAATCCAATTAAATGAAGAGAGTTTATTCAGGTCGAGGACAGGTGCTCTTTACTTGGCCTTTTTAGTGAGAAAACGGTGTTTTTTTTATGTCTCCAAATGGACCAAATTGTTGTTTGAACCACCAAATCGAAGAACTGTAAGTGCTTTTCCTCGACGGGAGCATGATGAACTAGATTGATGACTTCAAGAAGATTTTGCATCGACACATTATTTACTCCCCACCACTTTAGAACTTGTTTCCAAGTACCTACGGCTATCGAACATGATACAAACACATGCTCTTTTGTTTCTATATCATTATCACACTTAGACATCTAACCGAATCTAAATCAATGCCTCTAAGATCAAGTTTTGATCTAGTTGGCAGCCTATCATTAGAAACTCACCATGTGTTAATGTTGATCTTTTTTGGTAGACCTTTATTCCATCTTGTGGGATGTCTATAACAAGGTTTGAGAGGTTTGAGATTTATGAACGCATACCTTGGAGAGTGAAGCTTCTTGAATTGTTAAGTGTACATTCCAAAGAGTGAGGTTGCTCGAAAAGGTGTGACTAGTCGAGTAACTTGATTAGAACATTGAGCTCTTCCAACTCATGGGCTGTTCGGATATCCCTCCTCCAAGCCCAACGGAAATAATCTTGAACCTGCAAGCTGTTTAATCACAAAAGTAAAATATTCTTGGTGTTGCACTTAGTTTTTAACATTAATCACTCCATGAGTAGAAGTGTGGAGTTATCAGCTAAGGATAGGTGCGCGATTTACTAAGGTTGACAGGTCATGTAGCGACATAGGACTTTTAGGGGCCAAATCAGCACTAGGTACAATGTACACACCATTGTACAGCTAGTTCACCTAGCTAGAAATGTGTGTTATGTCCGTTTTAACAAAATCGTAGTGTATTTATACATTTTGTGGTTAAATGTGAGATGCTATTTAAGGATCAAGTGTAAAGAAATGGCAAATGATTAGCTTTTGAAAGACAGATTCTTTGATCATTGCCAAGCCATTGCAAAAATAAGATGGATGCTGCTCCTCTCCCACATCCACCGCGAGCTATCACCATCTCTCTCGATTCAGGGAATCACTTCAGTTCCTCCAGCTCCCCACAGAGACGCCGCCCCCTCAATTGAAATCCGACCGCCCCCCATCCCGACCCTCCCCCCCCACCCTCACCGAAATCTCATCATACATATATCGCCCGAACGCGCCCCAAACACCACAATGAGTTTGTTATCCCTCCGAATCTTCGCGAGTTTTCCGATGCTCGGCTGTACAACACACTTGTAATGACACGTGACAAAACTGGTGTTTACGACAAATCTTTCTACACGATACCAAAATCAGAAGGTAATTCCCCCCCTATCCTTGTATTCAACCCCTCACCCATCTTTACATCAGGAAGCTCCTACTACTATCCAGGAACCCCTGCAATCACAATTAATTATACATCATAGCTCATGTCAATACTGGATCACAATTAAAGATAAAACTGACAGCTAATAACTTTGATCTTGCCAAGCCAGATCACAAGGAATGATACTTACACCGGAAGGAACTTGATAGTACACTGAAAATATAAATCAAATGACTATGGTCCCCTTGCTATTTTATCACATTTGCCTCATTTTCCTTTCAATCACAACTTTCTCCCGTTTCCCATTTTCCAAATAGTTGTTACTAATACACTTTCCTGACTCTACCCCATATACATGGAGCGAAGAATTACTCTTTAGTAAGTGTTCCAGAATGGCAGTGAAATTAAAAGGTTAAAGAACGTACGCCTACTAGATTCGTTTTAGCCCCCTTTTATGATGATTATTTTACCATTCCATATTCTTTATTGCGAATACCACACCACCTCAATTAAGGTGTGTTACCCGCCAGGGTCAAGTCGCCGCCATTAATAGTGCTTTGAGCTTCTTGAAACTCTGTTAGAGAATTATGTGCTAACTCTTACTAAAATATTGCATCATTAAACCCATTTAAATTTGAGTTCTAGCAAACCCATATTAAGAATGTGGAAGCTTTAGGATTTTGAAAATTCTCCACCGAATATGTTTAAACCTCAAGGAAATTTGATTTCATGTTTTTAAACAAATTGGGTTTTCTTAACCTTCTTTCCGTTCATCAGAAATCTTTAATACTAAAATAGCAATTTTAGTCCAAGATCTGATGATTTTGGTAATTTTGTGGCGGTGGAGACGGAAGTGAACGCACGGAAATTGGTGAGAGAGAAAATAAACAATTAAATTTTGTTAAAGCTATTAGGGGTATATTAGTCATTTAACTTGACATTTCTCTACCAATCAATCTCTTCCGCGTAAGTATCAGCTCCCATTGCAAAAATAAGATGGTATATATATGATCATTTTACACTCACAAGAAGCATATTTCGCCTTATTTAGTACTTAGGTAGTCAATATTCTTAAGTTATATCACTATAAATAGACTATTTTGTACCAACAAGTTGTATCTTAATCTAATATCATTGTACGCTTTATCTTAATTAAAAGGCGATTATTATAATTATCAAGCATTGTGTGTCTTAGTTTCTTGTGAGGTAAGACTATTGTTACTAATATGATTGTTCAAAGAAGACTTCTGTTAAATAAGACTTTTACTCTTTCCAAAACAAAGAAGGCATTGGTCTAGTAGTAGATGGATACTTTGAAAATTGATGCAGATGTATGCAGGCATGGTCGGTTAGAAACTGCTTTAAGAACCACAATTTATTGCTCAACAAAATTTTGCTACATTGTACAACTAGTTCACCTGGACACACTACTTCAGAAGTGTGTGTTTCGGATGCATGTCCGTGGCTACAAAATTTTAGAACTGGATTGCTTTACCCCAAGCAAGTTGTATGTTGATCTAATATCCTTGTTTTTTTTGAAGTGTTTGTTTGGTAAATTTTATTACTTCAAAAAAAAACAGTTAAGTATAAAGGATGAGGGTAAGTCTCATATCTCCGCCCGTTACATAGGCAAAACTACTTCCTTAAAGGAAGATACACAAAGTGACTAGACTACAAAAGAAACAATAATAACTTGAATATAGCTTTGAGTCCCACATCTCCGCCCGTTAATAGGATGAGGGTGAGTCCCACATCTCCACCCGTTAATAACTTTGATATCCAAATTATCGCATATTGCTTGAATCTTGTCAGGATATCCTGGCCTTCATACATGTCATCATCGTATGGATCGAAGTCGTAGTCACCATTCTCATAATTTTCCTTTCATTGTTCCAACAGACTATTAGTACCATAGCCAACTTTCTTTAAAGCCAAAAAAATTGCCATTTTGTTATCAACTCATGCAACTTCATCCTCACTATCATGATCACCTGAAAAATCAACATTTGTCAAAGGTTTACCATCATCATCTGCAAGGGTAACCTTCCCATCAATAATTAGTCTTTCAGTTTTATCAATTTTTTCAACAATAGGGGTAGTAGTATTCCACATTCTAGAACGAGGAT
>BQNB010007663.1:0-50628 GCA_026074375.1 Tanacetum coccineum | reverse complement strand
GAAAAATGGTTTTTGTTAAAAGATAAATGAAACAAACACAACAAACAACTTATATAAAAATGGTTTTCTATATTAAAAAAACGTTTATTTAAAAAACGTTTATGATGGAACTAACAAAACAAAACAACAACAAAAGAAAATTAAAAAACATTTTTTGTTTTGATGAAAATGTGGACGAAACAAAACAAAAAAAATCATGAAACCCACCCGTGGCGAGTGATACCAACTGTTATCCCAAAAGCTTAATCCATTTCACAACAATAAGCTATACCAATAAGCAAAAACTAGAAAAGAGATAAGAGAAAAGTTGGAAGATTTATTAGAGAGAAACTAGAGAGGTGGAAGATTACACACATACACAAACTATGCAAATGGTAACCAACACCCTCTCCATGTGTGGAGAGGGTTCTATTTATACCCTTGAGCCATGAGTGGCATGTGGGCTTTCTAACTTGGGCCGGGCTTGGCTTTTCTTGGGCTTTGAGCCCGAAACATGGACAATATTAGATTACAATCCAAGCCCGTTGAACCCGACTAGCCTATTACTTAACAAGACTAATTATGACTAATAAGACCGATAACATTCTTGTTCGACTTATATAAAATTAAGGCTAACAAAAGCGCTTAACGAACCCTAGAAACAAGCTAGTTAACCAAATGACTAATTTCGGGTCACTTTGGGCTCGACAGCCCACTGTGGGAGCCCAATAGGCGGCTTCTTAAAAGGGCACAACTTATTTAATAAGCTCTACAAGCTTATTAGGGACTAAAGATGCTTATTGAAATTTATATGAACCTTGACGCAACCTAGAGACATAATCAAACCATTATTGGGCTTAGTAGCCTATTATCAGGCCTAAACGCGAGCCAATAAGCCACAAAAGCTTAAACAGCTTATTGGTGGGCTTATACAAGCTTAATGGGCTTGATGAACTTGGAATATGCTATTGGACCTTAAACGAATAAGCCTAAAAGCTAAAAGGGCTTATCGGGCTCTTATCGGGTCCAAAGGCCCAATAACGAGGCTTATCAGCTTATTGGATAAGCGAAACAGAAAACAGACCTTAATGTGCTTAACAAGTCTATAAAATAAGTTGTAAAAATGTGTGAAGCCATCTACAACCTTTTGGGTTAAGGTTAATAGGCTAATAAGCCCAATAGGCTCGAATAAGCTCAAATAAGCTCACCCAAGCTTATTTCTCAGCCAGACAGAATTAATGAACTTAAATACGCTTAATGAAAGCTTATGTTCCCATGAAAACTAAATTGGACCCTTTATTTGCTTAATGGGCCCTATCGAGCCCAATAAGCCCAGTAAGCCAAAATAAACTCATCCGAGCTTATTTATAAGCTGACCCAACTTATATGGCTTATTGGAATGCATTAAAACCCATTATCACTTGTTAGACCTTAAATGGACTTAAAATGCGATTTTTGCAAAGTTAAGGGACTAAAAGTGTAAATTACAAAGTAGAGGGGTTAAAACTATCATAACTGATTTTATAAGGTTTAGGAACTGTTTTGAGCACTTTTGGAACTTAAGGGGCTGTTTTAAACATATAAGAACCTAAAGTGTAAATTGTGTAAAGTTGGAGGACTAAAAGTGTAATTATGGAAACTTAAGGGTTTGAAATATAAATAGTATATATTTTATAAACCTAGGGGCTGTTTTGTAATTATAGAAAACTTAAGGGTATCTTGTGAACGAAAGTGGTTTTTATAAACACTTAACGAAACAGACGAATTATAATATTATTCGGATACTATACGGGTTAAAACACGACTTAATAAATATGAATACTTATTAACAACGCATATATGTTTCCCAAGAGCCATCACTTACAAGCAAATACAATAAACATGCGCACCACCACACAAGTGATAATAGTATATATATATAAACTAGCAATTTATTGTAGTTTATACAGTAAGTCTTTAGCCTAAACTTGTAGACTAAGACTGGTCGTATTTACTTAGGTATTTGACGGTGTGATTCATTTGCTATACTTGGATATATTACCATTTTCAGAGGACTATTTACTAAGGTGAGTTCATAGCCCCATGTTTTACAATTATTTAAATGATTTACATTGTTGGGGTGAGAACATGCTTTGTTTTACAAATTAGACGCAAGTGTACATTTTATACAGTGATTACGTGTTTGCTTAAGTAGCGATAACCCACTGAGCCCTTCATCATGAACTATCAATCACTAGATTGTGAGCGCGAATGTTATAAATAGATCTATTTGGAATTGACATCCCTATTTGGGTGAGTAGCGCTCACTGTGCCGGGTTGCCGGACAACAAACGTATACCATGTCGGATTTGGGATGTTGCGGGTTAGAACATCATTCACGGGCATTTATTGGCAATTTATTGCATTCATAAACATTGAGCTTCAGTGTCATGAGCTTAGGAAAACGTAATTACTTTTTTAAAGAAGGTTGCATCTGTATTCTGCTTAATCAAACACTTGGAAATCTTGTGGTCCCTACAATTGATTACATAAACTATGAATTCACCAACTTATGTTGAACTTTAAGCATGTTTTCTCAGTCAATAAGCACAGGTGCCAAGATACATTGGGGGGTTTCTCTTTAGAAGATCATACGAAAGATTTGGGGGCGTATTACATTTTGGGATATTTGTTATAAACCAAAATCTTTACATATGTTGTCAAACAATTTGAAGCCATGGGCTTATGTAATGAACAAGTATTTGTTAAATCCAATGTATCTTTTTAAACGACACGTTTAGTGGTCGTTCTCATATCTTATGCTATTGATCTATAAAGTAACGCCCTCGGATATTAACATTCCGCTGTAACCCAGATTTGGGGGTGTTACAACATATATCTGGGGTGGATCGTACCCCTATGTCCTACAATATCTCCGCGCAAGGCTAACCCACTAGACTAGCTAAGTCTGTTTGGGTCTCTCATAAGGTCATGTCATCCTCACATACACATGCCTTACCACAATTCATATCACATAGCAATAGCACATAGCAATCATATAGTTCGACACTTAAAATCACATATCACGGTTCATAATTCAAAAACAGTTTTGCATCATTTCCATCCCAAAATATAAGTAAAAAGTGGGACTATAAAACTCACTTGATGCAAAGCAAATTCTAATTCATTCACTTAATCTTTCAAAGAATCTAAACAAAATAATACACACATACGTTACCATCGATTAGGTCACACACCTAAGTCGATGTAACAATCACAACGATGGATACTCTATATCCTATCTTGATTCAACTCTTATATATACTCCTCATACTTGCTAACCTCAAATTACCTCACAAACTTTACTTCTTAACTTTTTGCTTTTTACTCAGTTTTTATAGTCACAAGATGACTCTAAATAAAATACTTAAACATCTAATTGGTTCTTCTCGTCACATCTCATAGCTCCCCAATGAGTTGTGAGCTTCTATGATTTTTGAAAAAAAATAATAGTGAGTGTAACTATTTTATAAAATTCAACATCACAAAGTGTCCAGAATTTGACCTGATTCGACCTTCAAAAAGTTTAGCTTCAGCAGACCTATTTAAACACTTCAGAAAATTCTACAAAAATTCTCGAAAATCATAAATATCATGAACTTGCTACAGTAGCAAGCCTATTAGTTAAAAAGACGTTTTGATATGGTTTTTGACCTCACAAACACAACTCAGAATCTACCCTGAAAACTCAGTTTTGACAACGAATCTTGTTTGATTAATTTGACTAACTTCCACTCACTTTTAATTAATGAAACCACTTGGGATGGAAAGTAGACTCTCTGTAGTTAATTTTAGGTTCAAGTAAATCAATAAAAGCTATCCGTATGACCGAGATATGGCTCTCGCAAGATGACCTAAAATTCTGCCCAGATTTCTATTCCGAATTTAGCATAATTAACCCTATTTAACTTACCCATAACCCTAATTATTAACCCTAAAATGATTTTTGATGATCAAAACGTCTTAATTACATATTATTTACAATAACCTAATCCATCCTTAATGATTGTTACGTTAAATAAAATCAATTGAATTGAAAAAGGATTTAGAAAACATTACTTTAACTCTTGAAAATCAAAACCCTAAAAAAATTTGGGTTTCCCTTTGTTCTTTGTGTTGTTCGACTGGCCAAGGAGAGAGGAGAGGAAAAAAATTGATTTTTAATTAAGTTATGATTTGTATTTATAGGCTTAGGAAAAGATAATTACCAAAAACAAGTTGTAATCAAATTGGGATTTTTTTTCCCTTTTTTTTTCTTCCCTTGTTCGGCCGATCCACACAACCACCCTTTTAATTATATATATTTTTTCCTTTTATTTATTTATTATACATTTACTTTAATTCTAAGTAAAAACCTTTAATTATTTTGCTAAACTTTAAATTTTCTAACTAGTTTTCAAACTAACCTTCGATTCTAACTATTTTTAAAAATAGAAAGTACTCTACAATCCATAAAATACTAAACTAATATATATAATATGAAGTACATATACATAGTACGTACACAGAATATTACGTACACGACATTTGAAACTACGCAAAGCTTTCAAATGATCTCATTTCCACAAGTACCATGATTCATCACTCATGTACTTCCATCGCATACATATATAAAACACATAAAACACATAATGACACACATAAACAGAATTATACATGCTTTAACTAACCCGCTAAAATCTCAGTTATCACAGTATCCCCTCATTTAGGAAATCTCGTCCTAAGATTTAACTATTAGTCTCGACATTAGCATTCTCAAACAACTAGGGATACTTAGCCTTCATATGATCCTCACGTTCCCAGGTAAACTACGGTCCACGCTTGGAGTTCCATCGCACTTTCACAATAGGTATTTTACTACGCTTAAGAGTTTTGACCTCACGGTCCATAATCTCTAAAGGCTCTTCTACAAAACGTAAGGTCTTATCTACCTTAATCTCATCCAACGGCACATGCAAATTTGCATCAGCTAAACACTTCTTTAGATTCGACACATGAAACGTGTCATGCACACTACTCAATTCTTCAGGTAATCTCAACCTATATGCCACAGGACCAATTCTCTCGAGGATCTCAAAAGGTCCTACAAATCTTGGAGCTAACTTTCCTTTCTTTCCAAACCGCACTACACCTTTCCAAGGTGAGACTTTCAACATTACATGATCACCAACTTGAAACTCTAAAGGTTTCCTTCTATTATCTGCGTAGCTCTTCTGACGATCTCTAGCAGCTTTAAGCCTATCTCTAATCACAACCACTTTATCAGTTGTTTCTTGCACCAACTCCGGTCCAATTAATCCGCTATCTCCTATCTCAGCCCACAATACCGGCGACCTACACTTCCTTCCATACAACGCCTCAAAAGGAGCACAACGAATGCTCGAATGATAGCTATTGTTATAGGAAAATTCAGCCAATGGCAAATGAATATTCCAACTTCCACCAAAATCAATCACACACGCTCTCAGCATATCCTCTAACGTTTGTATTGTACGCTCGCTTTGTCCATCCGTCTGAGGATGATAAGCCGTACTCATATCTAAACGCGTTCCCAACGCTTTTTGCATCGTTTGCCAAAACCTTGACGTAAAACGTCCATCCCTATCAGAAATAATCGATGTTGGTACACCATGTCATGCAACAATCTCATCGATGTACAACCTTGCTAGCTTTTACGATATTAATCCCTCTCGTATTACCAGATGCGCAATTGGTCAACCTATCAACCCTTATGACACAAATGCATCATGGCACTACTTGATCTTGGCAAACTTTGTTATAAATGTCCTAGCTATTTTCTCCTACTTCCACTCAGGTATCTCCGGTTTTGCAATAAACTGACGGTCTTTTGATGCTCAGGCCTTCAACCTTTGTCGAAATGTCAAAAACTTGCTAACATAATAGCCAATCAACTTATTTATACCCGGACACCAATAAATGTCTCAAAGATCAATGTAAATCTTGTCCGCTCTGGGATGACACAGAGTACTCGTTCTTAATGTGCTTCGTTCATGATCTTGGGTCTTACACTGCCCCATGAATGGAACCCATATACGATCCAATATAGTGTGGCTTCCATCCTATCTCTTTTCCATTTATTGGTCAGTACCATTAATCCTTCAGATATAACATTATTTCATCCTTTAACGCTTCAATTAGGGCATGCCAATATCAGTCTTTAAAATTCCGGACTGAATTGTTCATTAGCCTTCGCTCGCATCGTCGAGCTTCACTATCTACTTTTACTTAAAGCATCAGTTACTACATTTGTTTTTACCAGGTGGTACTTAAATCACACATTTCTTATAATCACTAAACTCTCTAACCATCTCTTTGAGCAATAATTCAACTCCTTTGATCGAATTATGTATTGAGCTATTATGATCTTCTTTAGATAACACTCTTTTGTTCCTTGAAATACTTGCCATCCAAAAGTTTTAGCGACAAAAACCACCGCGCCAATCTAGTAGTGAGTCGTTGTAGTTCTTCTAGTGGTTTTTCAATTGCCTTGATGCATAGGCGATTAACTTATCTTTGCATAAATAGAACTCATCTAATACTTGTTTTTTGACGCTCACAATTACAACCTTAAATTCATTCTAATCCAATCCCGGTACGGGACAATATTGGTCATTACACAAATTGTTCCTTCTAACGTTCGAAAGCTCCTCCTGCTTTTTACCTCACTTATAATTCTATTATTAAGCCTTCACCTTTGCGCATGTCAAACACTTGCTAACATAAATAGCAATCTCCTTTTTCATACCCGGCCACCAATACATGTCCCGAAGATCAAAGTACATCTTGTCCGCTCCGGGATGCATAGAGTACCTCGTCGTATGAGCTTCGTACATGATCTTGGTTCTTACACCACCCACTAATGGAACCCATATACGATCCATATAGTGTAGGGTTCCATCCTCTTTCTTTTCCATTTGTTGGTCTGTACCATTCAATCCTTCATCTATCACATTTTCATCCTTAAACGCTTCACCTTGAGTTGCCAATACCAGTCCTTTAACTCCGGACTGAATTGCCATAGCCATCACTCGCACTCGTCCAGGCTTCACTCTATCCTTTCTACTTAAAGCATCAACTTCTACATTTGCTTTACCAGGATGGTACTTAATCTCACATTCATAATCACTAAACAGCTCTAACCATCTCCTTTGACGCATATTCAACTCCTTCTGATCGAATATGTGTTTAAGGCTCTTATGATCTATATAGATAACACTCTTTGTTCCGTACAAATAATGCCTCCAAATATTTTGCGCAAACACCATCGCGCCTAACTCTAAGTCGTGAGTCGTGTAGTTCTTCTCGTGGCTCTTTAATTGTCTTGATGCATAGGCGATTACCTTATCCCTTTGCATAAGAACACATCCCAATCCTTGGTTTGACACATCATAATAAACCACAAAATCTTCTACTCCATCTGGTACGACAATATTGGTGCATTACATAAATTGTCCTTCAACGTTTGAAAAGGTTCCTCTTGCTTCTCATCCCACTCATACTTTTGATTCTTCTGAGTCAATGAAGTAAGTCAATCCTAGAAATGATCTTACTTCAGATGGTGTCATAGGGGCTTTCCAACTTTTCACCGCCTCAATCTTACTTGGGTCCACGTGAATACCGTCATGATTTACCACGTGTCTAAGAAAATGTACCTCTTGCAACCATAACTCGTACTTGGAGAACTTCGCATACAGCTTCTCCTTCCTTAGCAAATCCAACATCAATCTCAAATGATTTTCATGATCCTCCTTCGTCTTTGATTATATCAAGATATCGTCAATAAACACTATGACGAACTTATCCAGGTACAGTTTGCATACTCGGTTCATTAAGTCCATAAAAACTGTGGGTGCATTTGTTAATCCAAATGGCATAACCATAAACTCAAAATGCCCATATCATGTTCTGAACGCGGTATTCGAGATATCATCATCCTGCACTCTCAGCTGATGATAACCAGATCGAAGGTCTATCTTAGAGAAGTAGCACACTCCTTGAAGTTGGTCAAACAAATCATCAATCCTAGGAAGTGGATAACGATTCTTGATGGTCAACTTGTTCAGTTCACGATAGTCTATGTACATGCGAAATGATCCATCCTTCTTCTTGACAAACAAAACTGGCATTCCCCATGGTGAGTGACTTGGCCGAATAAATCCCTTGTCTTGCAACTCTTGAAGTTGCTCCGATAGTTCTTGCATCTCCGAAGGAGCTAGTCGATATGGCAACTTTACTACGGGCGTCGCTCCAGGAATCAAATCTATACGAAACTCTACATGTCATTATGGCGGTAATCTTGACAGGTCATCCGGAAATACGTCCTCAAAATCACGTACGATAGGAATCTCGCTTAACGTCGGTTCATTCGCCTTTGTGCTCATTAACGTCTTTGTCTTCTCGACATTACGCTCTCCTTGAACACGGAGTACCTTACCTTCTTCTACAGGTATCCTAACTATCTTCTCGTGACACACGATCATATCCTTTTGGTTTGACAACCAATCCATTCCTACTATTACATCAAAACTTCCTTGTCCTAATGGTATCAAGTCTATAGGGAATATAGAATCTCCTAGCTCTAGTCTACAGCTATGGAAAATTCTATCAACTTCTTCCTTCTTACCATTAGCTACCTCTATCACATACCCAGGGTTTGCAATATTAGGTTTCTCATTTAATAGGGGCACAAATTTAGTGGATATAAAACTAAAATCAGCACCAGAATTGAAAAGCATAGTAGCGTAGAGATTGTTTAAGGAATACGTACCCATCACTACATTAGGATCCTGAAGAGCATCAACATCATTCACATA
This sequence comes from Tanacetum coccineum, assembly GCA_026074375.1. Lineage (NCBI taxonomy): Eukaryota > Viridiplantae > Streptophyta > Magnoliopsida > Asterales > Asteraceae > Tanacetum > Tanacetum coccineum. Next base: position 41,776 of record BQNB010007663.1, on the reverse strand, counting down.
GAAAGCCTTTCCCATAGTTCGGTTCTCATTGCCTCGGGTGTTCCTATTCCCTTCCAACACTAGCTAATTTCCAGATTGATTACATCCTCGGTTCCACTTAGGACAATTTGGAAATTTGGACATAAGTGATCCAAACTTCCACACTTATAACAAGCTCTCTGCCCATCTCTTGGCCTAACTGCTCGTATCGGCTCTGCATGCCTAACCGGTGTTTTACAGTCTCTGGTCATGTGACCCGGCCTTTGGCAATTGTAGCACACTATGCATGGTCCTTTTTTAACATGAAACCCCTTACACCTAGCGCACTTTGGAAAATTTCCATTTTCTCTTCTAGGAGGAACTGTTGCTACAAACCCTCGTCCCCCTTTTGCTTTCTTTTCATCTTTTTTAACACTTTCTTACTTACTCGCCTCATCCCTTTCTTTCCTTTTCTTACCAGCCTTAACCAAAGTACCATTGCAGACTGCCTTATTAGTCAGTATCCCAGCAGTAAGAATAGCAACTTGAATAGTAGTAGGATGAGTGGCTCGAAGCATTCCATGAATCTGAGATGGTAACCCATTAATGTATCTTATGACATGCTTCGCCTCAGGAGTTACCAAATATGGAACCAACTTTGCCAACTCATGAAATCGATCAGTGTATCCAGCATGATCAGCACCAACCATTGAATGATTCCAGAACTCGCCTTCTAACTTCTCAATCTCATTGCTTGGACAAAACTCCGTCGTTAGCAATGCCTTGAAGTCATCCCATGCCATTTGATTAGCATTATCTCGACCTCTTGCTTGGACTTGAGTATTCCACCATGTCAAAGCTTTTCCAATGAACGAACTCGCGGCATACTTCACCCTTTGATTAGCCAAACATCCGCTATTATCTATCATGGATTCCATCTTTTTAATCTATATAATCAACGCCACCGCACCACCAGTTTCATCAAAGTCTCGAGGTCCACACGCCACAAATCCTTTGTAGGTGCAACCATTGTTTCCTCCACCATTTCCATTACCATTGCTGCCATTGTTGAGGTTGTTAGTCACTTGAGTCACGATGTTCGGGATGATGTTCTGAAGTTGATGAGCAATGATTTCTGCGACATCAGGAGGGTTACTAGGTTGTCGTGTTTGAACCATGTTTCTGATAAGACATAGGATTATATATATTAGACGATATACTATGGGTTTCATATCCCATGATATTACATTTCCCTTAATACTATATATGTACAAGCATAACCAAACAATATGTGTCAATACCAATTACATGTAATCATACTTGCAAGTCCATTTGTGTTGTGGCACATGTATAATTATGTTGTACACCATAATTATAGATGCCCCCTTTTCACGCGTGTACTCGCTCCTATGAAAACACTTCTTGAAATCAACACATCATGCAACACATAACACATTTAATAAGGCACATAGCACACAAGATAAATCCTAAACCACTTCTCATTAATAATAATCATAATCGAAAATAACATTTCCTAACATGGTTCAAACGATAGAAAGAAACACTAAACATCCTAAATCAAATCGATTGCACGAGTAGTCGGGTCGAGGTCGAACTCAGCTCCCACCAATGTCTTCCATCGTCAAGCTCATGGGTTGATTACTAACCGTAGACTCAGGGTCTGAATCGTTAGCATCATCAGTCAACCAACCATTCATATTGCCCTCTTGTGGTGATAATGGGTAAGGTGCAAACTTGTTCCTTTGGTCTTCCATTTGGAGTTGTGGATGATCCACGAATCCATATTTGTTGTAAGGAGGGTGCTCACTCAGCTCTTCTTCTTCTTCATCCGAGGTGTGGTATTCTTGGAACCTAGAAACATTTCCTTCCTTGTCGATCCTTCTTCTCTGAATCACTCCAATCGTTTGGTCACCTACTTTCTTCATAGTCATACTCTCTACCACTTTACACGGATATAAGTTGATGGGTATACGACACTTATGGTTTGTACGCCATATCTTACAACCAGAAATTAGGTCGATATAACGTTTAATTCCAGTTAAACGCATGATTCCCTAACGAAACTTACGCTTTAAGGGAGACATAACTCTATAAATAAGGAAGGGTATAAGCTCCATCAGATACTTGGCGACGAAGAAAATAAATACTAGCATATATGTAATATATATATTCTTACTACGAAAATAGTAAACGAATAGGCAATTGGAACTTCAAAATATATACATAAAATATATTATACATACGTACACACAAGCACATAGTTCCTAAATGCATCTATATGAAGGTTCCTAGTTATAGTCTAGGCCAATCCACCTAGTTCTCTATAACCTTGGCTCTGAATACCAATCTGTCACACCCCGCCAAGGCAGAATCCCAAGGCATGATCAATAGGCATCATCATAACACAAGGCATCAAAATAGAGAAAACTAAAAATGACTTTGAATAAACTTTAAGATCCAAAGCGTGTTATGACAACGCCCAAAACAAAAATCCAACATATAATGCATGAAGAACAAAACATGACAAGTTCAATTAAAAACAAAAAAGAGATAAATCATAGACTTCGCATGCAAGCCTATGGTCCAGCTAACTCCTCTTCTTAACTCTTCACACGTTTTGCTCACCTAAAAATGATGCTAAAAACGTCAACATAATTGTTGGTGAGAGTTACAGGTTTAAGACTCACTTATGACACCACGACCAACAAAAACAAAATTTACAAACATATATGTTTGGCTATTCTATCACAAAATAAATTCACATATATCTGGGATGGATCGTACCCCTCTGTCCCACAATATCTCTGCGCAAGACTGACCCACTTGACTAGCTAAGTCTGTTCGGGTCTCACACAAGGTCATGTCATCCTCACATACACATGCCTTACCACAATTCATATCACATAGCAATAGCACATAGCAATCATATAGTTCGACACTTAAAAACACATATCACGGTTCATAATTCAAAAACAATTTGCATCATTTCCATCCCAAAATATAAGTAAAAAGTGGGACTGTAAAACTCACCTGATGCAAAGCAAATTCCAATTCCTTCACTTAATCTTGCAAAGAATCTAAACAAAACAATACACACATATGTTACCATCGATTAGGTCACACACCCAAGTCGATGTAACAATCACAACGATGGATACTCTATATCCTAGCTTGATTCAACTCTTCTATATACTCCTCATACTTGCTAACCTCAAATTGCCTCACAAACTTTACTTCTCAACTTTTTGCTTTTTACTCAGTTTTTATAGTCACAAGATGACTCTAAATAAAATACTTAAACACCTAATTGGTTCTTCTCCTCACATCCCATAGCTCCCCAATGAGTTGTGAGCTTCTATGATTTTTGGATAAAAATAATAGTGAGTGTAACCATTTTATAAAAATTCAACATCACAAAGTGTCCAGAATTTGACCTGATTCGACCTTCAAAAAGTTTAGCTTGAGCAGACCCATTTAAACACTTAGGAAAATTCTACAAAAATTCTAGAAAATCATAAACATCATGAACTTGCTACAGTAGCAAGCCCATTAATTAAAAAGACGTTTTGATATGGTTTTTGACCTCACAAACACAACTCAGAATCTGCCCCAAAAAAGTTTTAGCAAATTTCCTAAGGAGGAACAATGGTTTCAAGTAGCATACAAATTCGTTTTAAACACAATGATGCATATCAAAGGCCCTACTAAAAAATTACAAAGAAAATCAACAGACCAAGACTTAGAGGTGGCAAGATGGGTTGGTTGGTTAATGGGTTAAAACATAACATTGATTAGCAGACACAACAATAACAAAAAAACGAAACCACAAACCCTGAGTAACCCTAACCCTAATTAATAGAATAGATCAACAAAAACTTAAATCGAAATAAAAAAAATTACTAACCCCAGAAGTAACAACAATTGTAACAATCTCACATGAATTGTAATCATATCATTCCAGAAAAAAAACCCCATCGAATGCAATCATATCATTCAACAACGAAACCTCAGGAACCGTGACAACCCCACAACAAAATCATATCATCGAATGCAATCGGCATGTTATAAAGAGTGAGAGACGATCAGTTAGAGAGAGAAAGAGACTATCGGTGGGTGGTGTATGTGTTTGTTGTGTGTGTTTATGACGTGTTTTGAAGAGAGGGGGGAGAAAGTGACACATACCAGGTATTATTAATGAGAGTGGGTCAAACCGGGTCGTCAACCGGCGGCGGGTTCCGGCTACTTTTCCGGCGGGTTGACCCAGCGGGTTTTAAGGAGGAGCATTAAATGTTGCCTCGGGGCAACAATCTTGGTTTAGCAACAACAACCACCATTAATCTTTTAGTCACAGATTATGATGAAATACCATCACTTCCTACCATAAGACGCACACGTTCAGAAAAAGTCGTTTGCGACTTTGTTGGAGAGCAAATGTAATGATTTATATAAATCTACTTATAAAGAATGCAAGTAAGAAAAGAGTTGATGTTTCCGCCTTATATTATATAATAGCTTTATCATTTCTATCGTTAGATGTTTGGCACCATCTAATTTTGTTGATTTTCTTATAACACCAATTGTGCGTAATCGTATAAATAGATCTACCACTTCAGTATACATAGTAAACCGGTAATAAGTTGACAGTATGTACGCTTATGCGTATGCATAAATAAACTTCAACCATAGTTAAGAGATTTTGGCGTCATATAATAATTCTCCTATAGTATGTTCGGTATTAATATAATGGGTCTGTATCAATAGTCTATATATGTGGGTTTTCTGTATATGGTATATAACACAACCAATTTTTTTCTTTATGCAACTGTAGAGCTTGTGAAAGATGGAAGGTCAGTGTGTTAATTAATATGGAGCATAAAGATGATTTTATGTTCTTTATTGTTTGGTTTTCTTTGAATTTTCTGTATGGATTGTTTTGTGGTTTGATGTTTCCTTTTGTCTTGAACTCACTATGTCTTGTTTGAGTTTCATTTTGGTGTTTTTATGAATTTCATATGAATAATGATGTAACATGAAGCCTTGATTGTCCAGCTTATGGATTATATTATTATGCTACATTTTTTGCAACTTGTTAGTGGATGTTTTTATTAAGGTTTAAAAATGTTAAAGAGAATTTACCATTTATAGATCATGCTCTTATTTGGTTTTATGAAGAACCGATCCAAATAACCCGATTACTTATTTGGTTGGATTGGTTTGGTTTTGTTAAATTTGGTTTGGGTATTGGTTGTTCAAAATTAAATTCAAAAACCGAATAACCCAAACCGATTAACCCTACTAAACCGTAAACTGCTCGAACATACACCCCTACTTGGCGTAGGCTCCAAGAATAAAATATTCTAGAATTCTTGCGCCATCTGATTAGATACGCCCATAATATGATTTTTGGAATACGACATATTTGACCAATACGCCATATCCGATGTTGATACCCAATAGATAGTCTAGCTACTAGCTTGTAATACAGGCTAAGTGATTGAAAAAATTCCAAAACAGACTATGAATAAAAAACTTTTGATGTTAATATCAAAGACTATGCTAAATCTAGTCAATAGATACCAATAACAATTTCCAAAAACATAATTGAATAAGATTAATAACAAACAGTTACGCAAACTATCAAGCCTCAAAAAAATACTAAACTAACACACTTAAATTAAGTGTTTAGGGTTTACCAAACCTTGAAGCTAATCACCTTAGAGTTAAACAAGAATGAAGATGTATGAGATATATGAATATCTAACCTAATACCCATAGGACCTCCTATTAAACACCCAAGGATTCCTGCATGTTACAACAATTATTCCTGAGTATCACATAACTTCTAATCAAATAAATTATACATATCTATTACAAAAATAATCTCCTCTATATCACATAAGCATAATAACCTTGATCTATCATAACTAACTATCCAGACCAGCAGTATTACTGTCCATCAGCATTAACTTTATACTAATATCAGTAACTTAACAACAGCCAGTATCAACCACTTAGTATATTTTCCTTGAACTCTTGAGCAGTATTAACTTCCAAAGCAGTATTAACTTTTGCGACTAGCAGTATTAATCACTTAAATATATTCCTTGACTTCCCCAGGCAGTAGAAACTAAAGCAGCATTAACTTCAACAGCACTAAAAAGTCTTTTAATCCCAACAAATCCTCCCCAAAAACTTTAAGTTTCATACTTCTTTAATGCTTCAAGTGTCTTGATTAAAAGCTTTATCATACTAGGATGATGCTTTCAAAACACTATCATTCAGGTATATAACACCTTACCATAAGCTGTTTCTTTTCTTGACCAATCTAAGAAGATCAAAATACCATTTCATACCATATCAAAACTTTGAAGCTTCACATCATTAACATCTGATGTAGTGTGTAGCTTTGAAAGAGTGGATATACCTCATCTCAACCAATAGATAAACATTATGGGACTTATATGTTTACCCAATGAACACCCCATGAATCAAAAAGCTTCCCAGTTCAAGCGACCTTTTACCAAACCTTGTTGTCCTTTTCCATACTTCATCTCAAACATGAGGTTCAAACATGGTCTTCAAAGTAAGATGTAATAAAGTATCCATGTAAACAACTATCTTTGAGGTCTTCTTACATCTAGCATTTTGCTAATTCCCAAAGAACAAAAGAACTTCCAAGTCTTCTCTATCAAAGTTCTTAAGCATTTTACTAAAAGTAAGATACATTTGAGTCTTACCATCTGCTCTGATAATTTGAAAGAAACTTTTCTTCCCTTCTTGATAGATCTTGTAGTCAATAATCGGAATTTTGACAGACAAGGGTGTAGCATCAATAGTTACATCATCTCCATCATCTGGAACAATCAAAGCATTGTTTAAGTTCTTCTTTCTCTTTATCATCATCCATCTTTTGCTTCTTGGTAGACTCTTATTGAAGATCTTCTCCTGCTCTCTTAGAACTTCCTTCTGCTCTAGTCCCACTGTCTTCTGCTCTATCTTTACTTCTTTTTACCACTTCAGAATCCATAGGTACAAATGAGTTTATCCAACTCATGGTCTTGTCAAAATCCTTTTGAACTTCATCAAAGCTTTTGTTCCTCAACTGATTGTGAGTGAATCCAGCCATGTTTTTTAGATAAGTACACATTTGATTCCTCTTTTGAGCTTTGGTTAGTGGTTTTCTTCTCTGCTCTTTTGCTCTAAGTCTTGCAAAATGCTTCTTCCTTTTATCCATAAGCTCTACAAACAGCTTTGACCTTTCTTCAATGGCCAACTCTTCCTGTTCTTGTGCATGTATTCTTGTAGCTAGCTCATAATCAGCATCCATCATAGCTTGAGCATTATCCTATTCAGCAATGTTTGCATCTTCTTCTCTTTCTCTTGCCAGCATTTTCTCTTCTTCTAGTTCAGCTTGCATTTGAGCTTGCAATCTTTGAGCAATTTCCTCATCAAACTTGATCTGGTCCTTTTTCTTTAATGGCTTTTCTTGTTCAACCATCTTACCCTTTCCTTTGTCTTTAGGATCATGTTGTTGAGGTGGTACTGTTGGTCTTGTAGCAGTCTCACTAGGTTCTTGCATAACCACTCCTTTTACCTTTGATTTCTTACTCCTCATCTTTACAAGAGTCTGAGCAATTATAAGATCTTCATCTTCAAAAATAGTTGTTATAGTTGTTGGAGGAGTAATTGGTTCAGCAGTAGTAATATTAACACTGGCAGTAGTAATAGGTTTAGCAGTACTAACAGATACACCAGCAGTAGTAACTAGTGCACTGGCAGTATTAACTTCCATATCAGCAGTATTAACTGCATCACCAGTAGGAACTTCATCTGCAGCAGCACTAATCACCTGCTCTGCATCTCCTTTAACATCTTTGAACACTTCATCCATATCTGCATCAAAAACTTCATCATCAAAATCACTTTCTTCAAAGATTGAACTCTGTTTTCCCTGTTTCAAATTCCTCCCCTGTTTAGATGCATCATCCTCACCCAAACTTCTTCTTCTAGAGGTACCAATCTTGAATAAATTCATCCCTGGAGTTTTTGACTTCCTTTTCCTTTCTAACTTTTTGACTCTCTTCTTCAAACTATCAATCTCCTTTGCTTGAGCAATGTAACATTTGCCCTTTTTATGTTCTGAATATTTCATTAATAGTCCTTTGACTATTTGACTCTTGTCAGTTTATTCAGATTTTGTACCGTGTTGACGGTGGTGATTTTAGGAGATATGTGATGATTTGAGGTTTATTGTGATTAATAATCCCTTTTGGAAGGTATTATTGTGTTATTCGTATTCCGGGTCGTTCGACCCGTGAATTTTTAGAAATGCCAAAAAACGAGTCTGACACGTCCGTTAATGTCCAAATGAGTTTTGAAAGGTGTAAAGTGAAAAATATGTCGTGTAAATACTCTAGGTTAATGGAAAAGTATTTTTAAAGTGAATAAAAATGCTAATTAACTTTGGGGAAAATTTTACGGTTGAGTTTTACGAGTATTTAAGTGATTTCGACACGAAAAGAAAGGCCCGAGTCCCTTTGGATTCCATGGCCGGTCAAGATAAGTCAAGGAAGACAAGGTGGCTTAATTTTAGCTAACCTTGTCCCATTTGTACACTTATATGCTTTCCACTAGAAACATTATCCCATAATCCTTATCATTTCTTTTTCAAAAAAAACACACATATAAGTGTGTGTGTGTGTGTGTGTGTGTGTGTATCCGGCCGCCACTACACCACCACAAATCCACCATAAATTTTCCAACTTTGATCGAGAACGTGATATTCCGGGTTGATACGAGTGTTTGGGTATTCATTTAAACAACGTTTGGGTTGTCCGGTTCGTGTCGAAATATACATTTTTGAAGATTTTCTTGTAAGTTTCCAAATTTAAATTTCGTTTGTCCTTTTGGGTTTATTTTGATGCATAGATGTTAGTTGTACAAGTTGATCGTTGTGAAAATTGATTTTTGGAAACGAAACGAAAGAAAAGGGCGTTTGGTTCGTGTAACATAAAAAGGAAAAAGAGGGTTTTTGTAGTTTTGATGTTGTAGTCGTGATGGTTGAATAACATATGATGCTAGAACGCTTATTTTTTATAGTAGCTTGTATGGCTTATTCGGGCATATTTTAAGCTATTTCTTGGCTTATTTGGGCTTATATGCCACGTATAGTTTTCCAAAATCACTAGGAAAGTGATTTTGATTATTTTTGTGTTATGGTGTATGTTGTGGACTATTTTTGAGGCTTATGGTAGTAACCAAATGCGATACGTAGCTTATTAGCTTATTTTCAAGCTTAATATACGTATTTTGGAGTTTATGGACTCACGGCCCAATAAGTCTATTTGAGCCGCGGCTTAATGGGAGGGCTTATTGTGGTCTGGATTATTTTCTACATATAAGTACATACTTATGTATGTAAATGGACTTTGGTTTTGGACTCGGATCGTATTTTGGACTTATAAATATCCTAATGGACCCTTGTTGGGCCTTAAGACCCAATAAGCGATATTTAGTCGTAATGAGAGTTTTGATGGACTTTTGAAAGTGGAAATGTATTTATGAAGTGATATTGAACGATATTTTGGGGGAAATGTTTTAGTAAACGTTAAAAATTGAGATTTTAGAATTTTGTCAAAAAGTGTCGAATTTGTGAAAATTATTGAAAATGAAGTTTGAAACTTTGGAAAACGTTGTATAAACGTACGGATCATGTCGAAATTTCATAAAAAGTTTATACTTAGAAATTTTCCTAAAAACATGATTTTTTATTTTAAATAATAAAATATTATTTAATTATTTTATTTATTTAATAAATTCACTAAAAGACGAAAAATATAATTTTTCTCGAAACTTCTCTAATGTGTTTATTATGAGTAAACGTTTCATTTTTAACCGTATAATGATTATTTTGAGGTGACTAAGGTTTACCGAATGGACTTGTCGAGATATATTTATACTTATTAATTATAAATATTTATTTATATTACTTATCTATTTTCTCTAAATAGTATAAGTATGTATTATCGGGGAATGAGATTGATATGATTGTGGGAATAAGTTGTCAACCATCACACCACTAAATTGTTTTGGGTAATTGTACAACGCGTCTAAACTCTATGCATCAAACGTGAAGATTGTTTTGGAAATGGATGATTAAAATGGGACATTAACTGGACTAGGTCGTGTGCGGGCGTCGTTGCATTTGCTTGTGTGATTGAGATTGGGTTGCTAAAGACTTGCTTGAGGTGAGTTCTCGTAGCCCCACTTTTTACTGGTTTTTCCGTTGGGGGAAAATGATACTCAAATGTGTTTTGAAATGTTTTGAATTGATCTGTGCGAAATGTGGTTTTGTTTTTGGGACAAGATATGTGCTTATGACTGCTATGTGAATATTATGTGTTGATTTACTTGCATGTACTGTGTTTGGCATGGCAAGGTTCTGTGTGGTACTTGCATGTGTTGTGTTTGGCATGCAAGGTTCTGTGTGGTACTTGCATGTGCTGTGTTTGGCATGCAAGGTTCTGTGTGGTTCGCCCTAATATAGTGCTCCAGCTGGTAGGCCCTTTAGGTGCGTTAGTGATTTGGGAGTTGCGACTCCGGGTTTATTATTGGATGTTGAGATATGACTAGCGGGGATGCTATGTCTTGGATTGTTAGCATATATTCACTGTCATATAGCACTATTGTCCACTGTTGAAATATTGGCACAACTTTTGGGTTTAAGGTCAAACCTACGAGCTCACCAACATTATTGTTGACGTTTTCGAGTATCATTTTCAGGTGAAGTGAAAGAAGAGTAGTTTGGTGATTGTGATAGCAGACTTAGAAGTATCCCGTGAGGATTTTTGTTTGAAGTCTTGCTTGCTTGTTGTTTGAATCTGGTTTTTGGATGTTTTGGATTAAGTTTGGATTATGGTCCCCTGTGTGGGCAGTTGAATAAGTGTAAGAGATTGTGGATTTTAGTAGCGATTTGGGACATCACTTGAGTTTGTTCAAGGTTGATGGTCTTCATAGCACTTGGAGTTTATGCAAGGTAGTTTTCTCTATTTTTGTATCTTGTGTTATGATTGATCATTATGTTGCATTCTTGAGTTTTCGCCATTGTCGTGGTGTGACAGATTGGTAATCGAAGCCAAGGTTATAGAGAACTAGGTAGATTGGCCTAGACTATAACCTAAGATCCGTCGTCTAGTTGCGTATATGATCTATGTGTGCGGTGTTCCGCTTTTGTTTGCCTTTGTGTGTTCGCGGTTTAGTTCCTTAGTTATGCCAGTCATTGAAATGGGTGGGATCAATATTGAATATGAATGGGAAAGGATGCGAATATAAGTACGGTGGCCAACGTAGTTATAAACGTATCACAACTCACTCATACTTAGTAATGTTGTTCACATAAATTGATGTTGACACCGTATGGTGGTGTTATGTGTATATCAGTATATATATAGTGAGATATTCTATATATATATATATTAGTCTTCCCACTTACCTAACGTTTCCCATGTTCTCTCTCGTATAGATAATGCCGCCAAGAATGAGAACCCGAAGTGCTGCCCGACTTGCTGCCGAATCATTAGGAGGGGGAACGGGTGAACGGGTTGGTAGAGGTAGAAGGGTTAGAAGACCTAAGGAAGGTAATGATGAGCATGTTGATGAATTGAATGGTCAAGGAAATGACCAAGGTATGAGAGCTAATGGGGGTGTAGATGGAGTCAATAGGAATGTAGAGTATGGGGGTGCACCCGATTTCTCAACGATCATTGCCCAACAATTGAAAAACCTCTTACCTGCCATGTTGGCTCAGTTTAGTAACCGAGGAAATGTTGAAAATCAGAATGGTAATGTGGTTAATGAGAACGTTCAGGAGAACGTTGGGAATGTGATAGTGAATGGCAACCGGGTAGGTTGTTCATATAAGGAGTTCTTAGCTTGTAACCCTAAGGAATATGATAGTAAGGGAGGTGTTGTAGTTCTTACTCGTTGGGTTGAGAAAATGGAGTCTGTCCATGATATAAGTGGTTGTAATGTTGACTAAAAAGTGAAATATACTGCTGGTTCATTTGTGGGTAAGGCTTTAACGTGGTGGAACTCTCAGATCCGCACGCTAAGCCAGGAAGTTGCTGTTAGTATGTCATGGAATGACTTTAAGTTTATGATGATACAAGAGGTTTGTCCTAGTTATGAGATGCAAAAGTTGGAATCTGAGTTGTAGAATCATGCCATAGTCAAGGCTGGCCATGCTGCATATACTGATAGGTTTCATGAGTTGGCTAGGTTAGTTCCACATTTGGTAACTCCTAAGAGTAGAATGATTGAGAGGTATGTGTATGGCCTTGCTTTATAGATCCATGGGATGGTGGCAGCAACAGAGCCAAAGACTATACAAAAGGTTGTGCAGATTTCTGGTGCACTAACCGATGAGGCTGTGAGAAATGGATCAATTAAGAAAGTTAAGAAAAGAGGAAGTGTAGGGGAACCTAGCAAGGATATGAGTAGAAGGGATGATAATAAGAGGACTAGGACTGTGAATGCTTTTGCTACTACTGTAAACCTTGTACGAAGAGAGAATACGGGTATTTGGCCTAAGTGTACCATCTGCAACTCCTTCCACGCACCCGATGGGATTTGTCGCATATGCTACAACTACAACCGCCCGGGTCATTTGGCAAGGGATTGTAGAAGTGTGCCAAGGAATGTGAACCCTGTCAATGCTAGAAACCCAACTGTTAGGGCATGTTATGAGTGTGGTAGTACCGACCATGTCAGGCCAGCTTGCCCTAGGTAGAATAGGGCACAAGGACCAGGAGAAATCATCCAAATCAAGTTGCTACTAATAACGGGGGTTAGGGTTGTGGAAACCAAGGGAACCAGGCTAGGGGTAGGGCATTCATGTTGGGAGCAGTGGAAGCTCGCTAGGATCCGAACATTATGACGGGCACGTTTACTTTGAACAATCATTTTGCCACTACCTTATTTGACTCTGGTGCCGATTATAGTTTTGTTTCCACTACTTTCATACCTCTGTTAGGCTTAGAGCCCAACGACTTAGGTTTTAAATATGAGATTGAGATAGCTAGCGGGTAGCTAGTAGAGATTGATAAGGTTATTAAGGGTTGCAAACTAGAAATCGAGGGTCATGTCTTTGACATTGACTTGATACCTTTTGGACATAGGAGTTTTGATGTGATTATAGGTATGGACGGGTTGTCTAATTATAAGGCTGAAATAGTTTGCCATGAGAAGGTAGTGAGGATACCACTACCGGATGGCAAGGTGCTTAGAGTATTAGGAGAGAGACCAGATGAGAAAGCGAGATTTTTAATGGGTATTAAGAAACAAGAAGAGATTGTTGTGGTTAGAGAATTTCCTGAGGTATTCCCGGATGATCTATCTGGATTACCGCCTATTCAGGAAATTGAGTTTCGAATTGAGTTAATCCCTGGAGCAACACCGGTAGCAAAGTCTCCTTATTGTTTGGCACCTTCTGAATTGGAGGAGTTGTCAGGACAACTCGAGGAACTCCAAGACAAAGGTTTCATTCGACCAAGTTCGTCGCCTTAGGGAGCGCCGATATTGTTTGTTAAGAAAAAAGATAGTTCTTTTAGGATGTATATTGATTATAGAGAGTTGAACAAGTTGATTGTTAAGAATCGTTATCCACTTCCTAGAATTGATGATCTATTTGATCAACTGTAAGGGTTGTAGTTTTTCTTAAAGATAGATCTTAGGTCTGGATACCATCACATGAGAGTGCATGAGGATGACATTCCAAAGACTGCGTTTAGAACTCGTTATGGACATTTCAAGTTCACTGTAATGCCCTTTGGTCTAACTAATTCACCAGCAATATTTATGGATTTGATGAATAGAGTTTGTAGGCCGTATCTTGATAAGTTTGTGATAGTGTTTATAGACGATATCTTAATCTACTCTAAGACTCAAGAGGATCATGTAGAACACTTAAGGTTGGTCTTGGAACTGCTCAAAAAGGAGAAACTATATGCTAAGTTTTCTAAGTGTGAATTCTGGCTAAGAGAAGTGCAGTTTCTTAGGCATGTGATAAATGGCAATGTGATTCATGTAGACCCAGTAAGATTGAAACTGTTAAGAATTAGAAAGCCCCTAGAACTCCGACGAATGTTCGTTTATTCTTAGGATTGGCTGGGTATTACCGTAGGTTCATTAAGAACTTTTCTAAGATAGCTAAGTCTCTTACTATATTGACTCAGAAAAGTAAGATTTTCGAGTGGGGTGAGGAACAGGAATTGGCATTTTAAACCTTGAAGGATAAGTTATGTAATGCGCCTGTTCTAGCTCTCCCCAATGGACCGGAAGACTTTGTGGTATATTGTGATACGTCCGGGATAGGACTAGGCTGTGTGTTAATGCAAAGACAGTTGTGTTTGCACTTAAGATCTGGAGACATTATCTGTATGGGACAAAGAGTCTCATCCATACGGACCATAAGAGTATTCAGCATATCTTTAGTAAAAAAGAATTGAATATGCGACAGCGTCGTTGGATAGAGTTGTTTAGTGATTATGACTGTGAAATTTACTACCATCCTGGTAAGGCGAATGTGATGGTTGATGCCCTAAGTAGGAAGGAAAGAGTAAACCCTAAGAGAGTTAGAGCTATGAATATGATCCTTCATTTGAGTATCAAGGATAAGATACTGGCGGCTCAGAAGGAGGCTGTGGATGAGTTTGCAGGATTGCAGAAAGGTTTGGATAAGATGATAGAATAGAGAAATGATGAAACTTTGTACTACCTGGATCGAATATGGGTACCTTTGAAGGGTGAGGTTAGAACCCTAATAATGGATGAAGCCCATAAGTCAAAGTACTTTGTACACCCAGGTGCTGATAAGATGTATTATGATTTGAGAGATAGGTATTGGTGGCCTGGAATGAAAAAGGGTATAGCTGAGTATGTTAGTAAGTGCTTGACTTGTTTGAAGGTTAAGGCTGAGCATCAAAGGCCATCTGGCTTGCTCCAGTAACCTGAGATTCCCATATGGAAATGGGAAGGGATAGCTATGGATTTTGTGACTAAGTTGCCTAGGACTAGTAGTGGGCATGAAACAATCTAGGTCATTGTGGACCAATTGACTAAGTCTGTTTATTTTCTACCTATGCGTGAGGATTATAAGATGGAAAGGTTGGCTAGATTTTATTTGAATGAGATAGTTGCTAGACATGGTGTGCCGATCTCGATTATATCGGACCGTGATAGTCGTTTCACCTTAAGGTTTTGGCAGTCAATGCAAGAGGCATTAGAGACTCGTTTAGACATGAGTACGGCTTATCACCCTCAGACCGATGGTTAGAGTGAGCGTATTATTCAGACTTTAGAAGACATGCTTAGAGCGTGCGTCCTGGACTTCGGGGGAAGTTGGGATGTTCATCTTCCGTTGGTTGAGTTTTCGTATAACAATAGTTATCATTCTAGTGTGAGATGTGCTCCATTTGAGGCATTGTATGGTAGAAAGTGTCGTTCGCCAATTATGTGGCTGAGGTAGGAGAAGGTCAATTGATAGGACTTGAGTTAGTGCAAGAGACTACTGAGAAGATCTCGCAGATTAATGATAGACTTAAGGCTGCGCGTGATTGTCAAAAAAGTTATGCGGATAAGAGGAGGAAGCCTCTAGAGTTTAGTGTAGGTGACTATGTCTTGCTCAAAGTGTCGCCTTGGAATGGTGTGGTACGCTTTGGGAAGAAAGGGAAGTTAGCACCTAGGTTTGTTGGATTGTTTGAGATTATTAAGAAAGTAGGCCCTATGGCCTATCAGTTAGATTTGCCTGAGGAATTGAATGGTGTTCACGACACGTTCCACATGTCGAACCTTAAGAAGTGTTTGGCTGATCCAACACTGAAAGTGCCTTTGGATGAGATTCGAGTTGATGCTAAGTTGAATTTTGTGGAAGAGCCTGTGGAAATTTTGGAAAGAGAGTTTAAGAAGTTAAATGGTAGTAGGATTGCCATCGTCAAGGTTTGGTGGAATTCGAAACGTGGCCCTGAATTCACGTGGGAACGTGAAGATCAAATGAAATTGAAGTACCCGATTTTGTTTAGTAATGTTAGTAGTTGAATTTTGGGAACAAAATTCTTTTAAGGGGGGTAGAATGTAACCTTTGCCCTTTTTGTGTTATGAATATTTCATTAATAGTCCTTTGACTATTTGACTTTTATTAGTTTATTCAGATTTTGTACCGTGTTGGCGGTGGTGATTTTATGAGATATGTGATGATTTGAGGTTTATTGTGATTCATAATCCCTTTTGGAAGGTAATATTATGTTATTTGTATTCCGTGTGGTTCGACCCGTGAATGTTGAGAAATGCCGAATAACGAGTCCGACATGTCCGTTAATGTCCAAATGAGTTTTGAAAGGGTTTAAAGTGTAAATATGTCGTGTAAATACTCTAGGTTAATGGAAAAGTATTTTTAAGGTGAATAAAAATGCTAATTAACTTTGGGGTAAATTTTACGGTTGAGTTTTACGAGTATTTAAGTGATCCCGACACGAAAAGAAAGGCCCGAGACCACTTTGGATCCATGGCCGGTCAAGAAGTCAAAGAGGGGAACAAAATGGCTTAATTTTAGCTAACTTGTCTAGGAGTGGTACATTTATATGCTTTCCACTAGAAACATTTGATCATTATCCATTTCATTTCAAAAAATAAAAACACACACATAGGTGTGTGTGTGTGTGTTTCGTCCGCCACCCAACCACCATAATCCACCATAAAAATTCCAACTTTGATCGAGAACGTGATATTCCGGGTTGATACGAGTGTTTGGGTATTCATTTAAACAACGTTTGGGTTGTCCGGTTCGTGTCGAAATATACATTTTTGAAGATTTTCTTGTAAGTTTTCAAATTTAAATTTCGTTTGTCCTTTTGGGTTTATTTTGATGCATAGATGTTAGTTGTACAAGTTGATCGTTGTGAAAATTGATTTTTGGAAGCGAAACGAAAGAAAAAGAGGGTGTTTGGTTCGTGTAGTAAGAAAAGGAAAAAGAGGGTTTTTGTAGTTTTGATGTCGTGGTCGTGATGGTTGAATAATATATGATGCTAGAATGCTTATTTTTGATAGTAGCTTGTATGGCTTATTCGGGCTTATTTTTAAGCTATTTCTTGGCTTATTTAGGCTTATATGCCACGTGTAGATTTCCAAAATCACTAGGAAAGTGATTTTGATTATTTTTGTGTTATGGCGTATGTTGTGGACTATTTTTGAGGCTTATGGTAGTAACCAAATGCGATACGTAACTTATTAGCTTATTTTCAAGCTTAATATACGTATTTTTGAGCTATTGGACTCACGGCCCAATAAGTCTATTTAAGTCGCGGCTTAATGGGAGGGCTTATTGTGGTCCGGATTATTTTCTACTTATAAGTATATACTTATATATGTAAATGGACCTTGGTTTTGGACTTGGATTATATTTTTGACTTATAAATGTCCTAATGGACCCTTGTTGGGCCTTAAAGCCCAATAAGCGATATTTAGTAGTTATGAGAATTTTGACGGACTTTTGAAAGTGGAAATGTATTTACGAAGTGATATTGAATGATATTTTGGGGAAAAAGTGTTGGTAAGCGTTAAAGATTGAGATTTTGGAATTTTGTCGAAAAGTGTCGAATTTGTGAAAAATTGTTGAAAATAAGGTTTGAAACCTTGGAAAACGTTTTGTAATAAAGTACGGGTCAATGTTGAAATTTCCGTAAAAGTTATATACTTAAATTTTTTCTTAAAAAAAACATGATTTTTGATTATAAATAATAAATAATATTTTTAATGATTTTATTTATTTATTAAATTTCCACTAAAGACAAAAAAAATATAATTTTCTCGAAAAGAAACTTTTCTAATTGTTTATCTTGAGTAAACGTTCATTTTCAACAGTATAATGATTATTTTGAGGTGTCTAAGGTTTACCAAATGGCTTGTCGAAATATATTTATAATTATTTATTATTAATATTTATTTATATTACTTATCTATTTTCTCTAAATAGTATAAGTATGTATTATTCGGTATGATAAGAAGATATGTTTATGGAGTAAAGTCGTCACCATCACACCTATAATAACTAATTTTGGGTAATTGTACAATGCGTCTAAAACACTATGCATCAAGCGTGAAGATTGTTTTGGAATTGGATGATTAATTGGGACATTAACTGGACTAGGTCGTGTGCGGGCGTCGTTGCATTTGCTTGTGTGATTGAGATTGGGTTGCTAAAGACTTGCTTGAGGTGAGTTCTCGTAGCCCCACTTTTTACTGGTTTTTCCGTTGGGGGAAAATGATACTCAAATGTGTTTTGAAATGTTTTGAATTGATCTGTGTGAAATGTGGTTTTGTTTTTGGGACAAGATATGTGCTTATGACTGCTATGTGAATATTATGTGTTGATTTACTTGCATGTGCTGTGTTTGGCATGCAAGGTTCTGTATGGTACTTGCATGTGCTGTGTTTGGCATGCAAGGTTCTGTGTGGTTCGCCCTAATATAGTGCTCCAGCTGGTAGGCCCTTTAGGTGCATTAGCGATTTGGGAGTTACGACTCTGAGTTTATTATTGGATGTTGAGATATGACTAGCGGGGATGCCATGTCTTGGATTGTTAGCATATATTCACTGTCATATAGCACTATTGTCCACTGCTGAAATATTAGCATAACTTTTGGGTTTAAGGTCAAACCTACGAGCTCACCAGCATTATTGTTGACGTTTTCGAGTATCGTTTTCAGGTGAAGTAAAAGAAGAGTAGTTTGGTGATTATGATAGCAGACTTAGAAGTATCCCGTGAGGATTTTTGTTTGAAGTCTTGCTTGTTTGTTGTTTGAATCTGGTTTTTGGATGTTTTGGATTAAGTCTGGATTATAGTCCCCTGTGTGGGCAGTTGAATTAGTGTAAGAGATTGTGGATATTAGTAGCGATTTGGGACATCACTTGAGTTTGTTCAAAGTTGATGGTCTTCATAGCACTTGGAGTTTATGCAAGGTAGTTTTCTCTATTTTTGTATCTTGTGTTATGATTAATCATTATGTTGCATTTCCGAGTTTCCGCCATTGTCGGGGTGTGACATGATGTCGTTTAATTAAAAAAAAATCACTTTGGTGGTTTTGTTGTTAGTGTCGGATACAATATTTGCAGCACGGGAACACGCATCTAATAATATTTTGCGCTTAATTTTCTTAAATGTAGCTTCTTTCGGTTTAGCAGTTTTGTTGTTAGCGTCGAAATTCTGTTCATGGCATTATCAAAACTGTTTTCCGATCACAGTGGCTTTAGCATGGGTATATTTTTTATGTCAGTGCTTTGCTATTACTTATAGGCAATATAGTTTTGCACTTACCAATTATTAACAAATGGTTTCCTTATGTATTTAGACTATCAAATAAATCTCAATTGGATGTATTAGTGTTGGCATGAGGAGTGTGGAAGAAATCGATGTCAATGTTTTGCCTGATGGTTGAAGTAGGTCATCTCTGAAGACAAAGATGAGCAGTGCATCGGAATAACGGAGTTATCTTAATATTATACAAAACCATGATGTCGTGAGTATATATAAATGTATAAATCTATGCCAGCCTGTTTAGCCACTTATTTTGCCATGTTTCATGAAATTTGGATGTTATCTTTTGCTGCATGCATCGAGCCATATGACACCATTGGATTCGAAGAGAGCATGTTGTTTCTTTGGGAGTCAATTAAGCATTCCAATGTCAAGTGTAGCATGGAAAGCTGTGTCTGTATGCTTTAGTTTTTGTTATTCCTACTAGCGGGTTTTCGTTTAAGGTAATTTGCTCTTTATTTGTTCATGCTTTTGGAAATGAAGGTTTGGTTATTTGGGTTTACAATAATCTATGATAATAGAGTTAGAATGCATTAAAATTGGAAAGGTCATGTTCATATGTTGTTACCTCATGTAGATTGGTCATGTTTCGAATATTGTATTCCCGTTTACTCACGCATTGTTTGATTATTGTTTTTCAGGGTTATGGGAATTGTGGTAAGAATTTTAGAGGTATGTCTAGATCATTTAATTGACGAGAATAAAGATGTTTGGTTTATATTTGTGCTATTTGTGTTTGTGATAACTTATGTTATGTTTTTGATTTAACTAAAAGGTTTTGAAAAGTTAAGCAAGAAAATGCCTAGGACGGAAAAATGAAGAAAAAGGTGTTTGATGTTAAGAGTTGAAGTTAAAGATATCATCAAACTATCTGTGCGTCTAAAATTGTCACTTACTATTTACTACAAAATGTCTATACCAATTTATCCGAAATGATAAGTATTTTTGTATAAAAAAACTTCTTACGTTGTTTTAAATTTTTTCTCACCTGGCATAGTAAGTAGCAGGTTTTGTCTTATTGGACTTTATGTATATTTGTAACAATTTCGTTTGACGATATGATTAATCAGGTAATTACAGATAGGTAACTTGGGGGGAATGGCGTCTTTTGTAACGAGAAAGTCTTTGTCGTACATATGATGTTTATTATTATATTTGTGATGATTGTAATTTGATTGAAAATAAAAGTTTTGTTGTATTGTAATTTTAAACTATTTGATGCAAGATGAGAGACGAAATTTATAAAAAGTCTTGCTTACGTAAAAAGGCTTCGTTCATCCCTTGTTAAAACACATTTAACATAAAAAATATTAGCACGTTAATACAAAATTAGGAACCTAAACTTCAAGAGACCATCGAATAAATAATAATCGTGATGCTAACGATGACGACAATCAGGATGGTTGATGCAATCTAATGAAAATATCTTTATAAAAAAGAAGATGTGTTCGAGATCAAATCCAAAGAGGTGACAACGATGATGATCACAGCAAATGAAATTCACTTTTAAAGACAAATAAGGAAGATAGTTTTTCGGCAGCAGTTCAGATAAAAATTATGTGAAAGGCATGATGGGTGATCAAATAGACCGCACCAAATGAAGACGAAAAACAAAAGAGGATGCTTTAAAAAAACGGAATGAGATTATCATGTTTATTGGAAAGTGATATGCGGTTTGCATATACAACACAATTGACAGAAAACACGCAATTAACATATAGTTTAAGTTTGTGTTTCTTCCAAGTGTGTTGTTTATGCATAATAACGCCTAGATTTAGTATGTTTTGGGATGCGTTATCTTGGTTTTATATGTGCTAATTGGTTAAATGATACTGCTTTTACCCCTGTTATTATGCAATATGAGTTTCTTGTGTTGCAACTAGCCGAAAGATACGAAGTAAAGAAAAGAAGCTATGAAGTGAGTGCTTATTCGATATTTGATTTGAAGACCCCTCTGGAACAGTAAAATATGCACTTTGGGTCATAAACATGTGGTATGAATTAGCCCGAGGGATAAAAAGTTGATCGGAGGACGAAAGACGAAGAAAAGTGAAGATCGCACATTGCGACGAGCACTCTGCCGCCCGGCAGAAGGGATTGCCGCCCGGCAGAGAGCTCGATTGTATTGCCGCCCGGCGCAAGACTTTGCCGCCCGGCAGGACCACGCTGTCAGTTACATTTTTGTAATTATGAGAGTATTAACGAACCATAATGCCTGGAAACCGATCATGTACTCATAATATCAACTGAGGGGACTTCCATTTACTTCTTAAGTCGGTTTGGAAGTAATATATATAGTAGTGGAGGTTTTGACCTAAAAACAACAACAAGAAACCCTTAACCCTCAATTAGGTTAAGTTTCCACCACCTATATTCACCCCAAAAGCTGTAGAAATATCTCTGCAAATCCAGGAGAGTGTGAGGACGAATTTGAAGGAAGAACCACCACTCTTGGAGTTACGTTGATTACGGCAATTGGAGGCCTTTGGCGAGCTACATCACCAAACTTGTAGGAATCTTTGTAGGTATTAATCTTTACAAACATTTCTAAGATGTGTCTAAATTTATCATTTGAATGTTGGATTTGTGAAATGAATTTATATATGGAGTAGTCTCATAATACTTATGTGTGGAATGAAATGATTTGGTGAAATGTTTGATTGTGTATGAATGATGATTTTTGTGAACATGTGGTTTATTTATGTCTTGAGTTCTTTTCTATGATTTGTGGTAGAATACCCACAGAATCATAGGTCGAAAGGGATTCTGTGGCGTAGGCTATTCTTTATTAGTAGTGACAAACTAAAAGGGGTTTTGGTAATTGACATCTACCATCTTCACATAATCAAAAAGATGAACAAAAAGGCTTGAATTCAAGTATAGGGCGAAAGGACTTGTTGAATCACTTAGGAGCATCAGTTATCTAGCAAACACACTTAATTGGCTTGGGGTTAATGATGTTCATAGGTCGAAAGGGTTCGTCATTAGTTTCATGCATAAATATGATTTGGTGAAGTACACCACGGAGTCAAGTCATATATAAATGGGTTTTGTGAATCATATACACTTGTTTAACCAACATAATCAAACATGGATATCAATGACATGGATTTCTCGCATAAGTATAATCTTAAAATAGAACGAATTTGCTTAAGTAATTACCATGATTTTGTGACGCTAATGGCCGTGACAACCTTAGTGTCTTTCTTGCTACCTAGTATTGGTTTAGACCAAGTCCCGTGGAACAAACTTGACTTACCCGACTTTACTATGATTGAACGAGTATACTTGCTCGTATGTTTCATTGGTAATTTTATTAGTCTCGATTATAAATGTAAAACTTGCACCCGACCAACGTCAACAAGTTTTTGGCGCCGTTGTCGGGGACTTGTATTTTATTCATGTTTTAATCATTACAAAAGGTAGCAGAAATGTTTAGTTAAAAATTAGATGGTAAATAAGTAGCCATAAATAAAATATTTTCTTTCAGAAGGTTGCATGCCGGGCGGCACACTTGCCTGCTGGGGCGGCACACCACGTGATATAAAAAAAGAAGTAAAGTAAAAAAACGAGCATCCTGCCGGGCGGCTAAGGCACCCAGCCGGGCAGCTCGGGCTGTTCTGTTTAAAAAATAATAATTTTTTGTTCTACATGTTTGCTTGGTTAATTTCGTGTCTCTTTCTAAATGTTTATGAAGTAGTAATTGAATTTATGATTCCGTGTTTAGTTTACTAGTGCTTTAGTAAAATTAATTAATAAATAATAAAAAATATATATATAATTTTTTCGAGCACCCTGCCGGGCGGCAGGGAGTGTTCTGTGATTTTTTTTCGAGTTTTGAAAATATGAAGCATAAGGATGTGCGGGTCAGTTTTAAAATGGTAAACGGGTTAAACTACTATGAAAAATGAGTGTGAATGATTAATTGTTATTACTAACCCATTGCTAATGAGTTGGATGATGCGTGTTGTCTTTAATAGTTGTTTAAGCTTTCGGAATGGATACTTTGAGCTTGGTTTCAGAATACTTGAAGGATCATGAGGAATGTATGGATGATGGTGATTCAAAAGTTGCCAAGGAAGCAAAATTGTTTGATGCTTTGGAGCACAAGAGTGTTGTGATAGAGGCGGACAATCAAAAAATTTCAATCTTTACCAAGGCACCACTTCGAGCCTTTGGTGAACCATTCATGAGGTACTCTATACCATGCAAAGTTGATGGGCAAGGAGCTTGGGATGCGGAGCTCGACCTTGCGGATTCGGCAAATTACATTATAGAAGAAGTGTTGGGAAACATGGGTTTTATGCGTGTCAATTTTTGCGACCATGGTAGAAAGATGGTGAATGATGTCAACGTGGAAATTCATGGGGTTAAGTTTAAGGCTGATTTTGTTGTTTTAGATTATGTTAATAAGGGAGAACCTTTTATCATGTTTGGAAGGGACTTTTTGGTGACAACTAAAAGCCAAGTTGATTTCGGATTAGGAGAGATAATGATGAATCTTACTAAGTTTAAAGAGGGTATTAAAGTGATCGATCTTACGGAGGAAGTTGGAAGCTCAAGCGAAGAAGTTGTCAAGATGGGGAAAGAAAATCGCAACAAAGGCTATAACATTAACAAACTCACTCCCCCTCCTTCCTTGAAGGTAGAAGAAATTCCACCAACTTCCGTAATTCCACCACAACCAATATACCATCCCTTAACCCAAAAGCAAAAGGAGAAAATAAAAGAGGTATTGGACATCAAATATAAAGAGCTAGAGGAGTCGAAGCCCATTCTTGAAGTTTTGGAGAACTATGTTGTTTACAAAAAGAAATTGGATGAAATTTTGATAGGTAAGGAGAGGCTTAACAAGAAAGAATTTAGTGAGGAGGACAAAGTAGGCATAATTGAACACGGTTTGCCTAAGAAAATGTGTGATCCTGGAAACTATGTTTTGCCAGTGAAGATTAACGGTGTTGTTGAGATGGTTGCTCTAGTGGATACCGGAGCAAGTGTAAGTGTTTTGCCATATAGCTTATATAAAGATCTTGGGCTCAAAGATCCGAGGCTCTACCAGACAAACTTGACAATGGCGAATAATACGCAAGCTAAGGCGATGGGAGAATTAAAAAAATGTAAGGATCCAAATAGGATATCAAGCCTACGTGGTTGATCTTTTAATCTTTGATATTTCGGTGGACCCCGAGTTACCATTTCTTTTGAGACGACCTTTCTTGAGAACTTGCGGGGCTATTATTGACATGGGAAGAGGTACGCTTTGCATTGATGACGGGGTTATCCGTCATACCTATTTTCCCAAGCCACGGTTAAAGTCATATGTTGAAGCTTTTGAGATGGAAGGAGAAGATGATTGGCTAAGAAGTTTTGAAGTAGGAAGAGACGAAGATGGAAACGTGAAGTATGGTCCGGTTGCACCATCATTTATAGATATCGAGGATGATATGGAAAGGGCGTCAGCAATGGAGGCATATTTTAATCCCTTCAAAAATGTAACTGTGTTTAAGAAACTTGTAGACTTTCTTGGCTCATTGCTGGTGCAATTGAAAAACTTAGATTGGGGCAATGAAGGATATTGGACATACAAGAAGATTGATGGCGATGGAGACTGGCATGCTAGGTTTGAAATTGTTACGCCTAGTGGAAGGAAGTTTAATCGAGCATTTAAGACCAAGACCACTACAAGGAAGCTATCGGGAAAGTTCTAGACCGAGGATGTTTTGAGGTTTAGTCATTTTCTTGACTAAGGAAATTGAAGAGAAGATAAAGATGGAGTGTGGAAGAATAAAGCACAAATTACAAGTGCTAAATATGTTTGCTTTCTATTTTCGTTTATGCATCTTTTAGGAAAGTTTTACTTTTGGTTTGGTTTTTACTTTCGGTTTGGTTGTAATTAGTCTAGACGATTCGGTTCGCGTTTGGTTTAAGTTTGGTAAATTTGGATTATTATTATTATGTTTAACTTACTTGTGCAATAATTGATGTCAAGATATGGAGTCGTATGATTTAAAAAGCATTAACCTTGTGTCGGGGTAAAAATTTTAAGGTAAAAATACACCATTTTGGTCAATTCGCACGACATAAGTCAAAGCCACCCGGCTAGACAAAAAACTCCAAAAAACCCAAAAAACTCAAAGAAAAGAAAAACACACTCAAACACACACACTACTATCTTGGATCATCCAATTCGAGTTTTTAATTTAATTGCAAGCAAGATAGTTGTTTGTTGATCATCTATGGCACCTAAGAAGGTATATAATTGTTTTAATTATCCTTTTTCGCATATCAAATTCGTGTTCATGATTTAGGGTATGAAATTAGGAGATTTTGATTCGTTGTGAATTAGGCTAATTGGTTTTGGAATTAAGTGGGTATATGCTAGGAGATTAAATCCCAGAAGGAATTAAATGGTTTGTCGAATGGTTCATGATTGAAAATATGAAAATTTTAAGGTTGAATTTTTCATTCGAATTTTTGAATTCAATTGCTTAAATGTAATGTATGATTGATCTTAGAGGTTCTATAATGCTAGATTGGTTGTATGGATCAGCCATTATGATTTTGAGTGAGGTTAAGAAAATTTGGTGAATTTAGGAAAAATGGCAAAAAAAGTTTGAGGAAGAGTTTTTGAAAAGTGTTAGGACACCCATAAGAGCATTAGGAAGAGTATGGGAAAACTAGTAGGAGAAGTAACACCCAGAAAATGTTAGGTGAGCCGAAACGGCTTGGGACGAATGCCCAGCCGGACGAATAAGTGCTCTGCCGGACGGCAAAGAGGACGACCGAGCACCTTGCCGAGCGGCAAACATGCTGTGTCGGGAGGCTAGGGAGGTTATGTCCCCGTTTTTGTCAAATTTGAACGGGCATGTGCAAGGGTGATATATTTGGTTTTATCAGTTTATAAATGATTGTTAGGACTTATAATTGGTAATTTTGTAGAAAAGTCGCAAGGACACGTTGCCAAATCCACACATTGCAGAGTACGAGAGAAGGAATAAAAGGAACACAATAACCTACTCGTTGCAACCTGTGTCGAATACTAACCTAAAGTGGAAGGATTTGCCGTCTGTAGAGAGGCATGCTTACTGTGAGAAGTTGTCAAAATTACAAGAAAGGAGCTTTGGAGTACCAAAGGTTGCTAACTGGCGTTTGTTTAATGGTTATGGTTTCAAGGATACTTTGAGGGAAATGATAAAATTGGAGTACATCTACGAAGGAGATGGAGATGTATTTGTTGATTACTCGTGGGAATAGCACTTTCGATTGATAATGAAATTTATCCTGAATGGGTGTTGGAATTCATTTCAACATTATATTTTGATAAGGATGTGGATAGAAAGAAGGAGAAATGTATATGGTTTCGATTATTTGGGCATGAGCATATACTTACACTGCCCGAGTTTGCAGTTGTGCTAGGTTTGTTTACAGAGGAAGAGGTAGAGCATCGTTTGTTTGAAGTATACTTTGGTAAACTAGAGGTTGATGATAAGCAGTTTGATTATAAGGATTATTAGACTAGAGTTGGTAAGCCAACATTGACTAACCACAAGGAAGTGCTTATGAAAGAACCACTGATGCGGATTGTGCACAAAGTTATTGTGGGATCTTTGGTGCATAGGGTAGCTAGTAGGGAGAGATGCCAAAAGCGAGGTTTGTGGATGATGAGCGCTTTAGAGGAGTCGCGTAGAGTGAATTTAGCTTGGATCATTACGGATCATTTGTACAAACACGCCTCGGGAACTAAGGAGAATAGTGTCATTTGTGCGGGACATTATGTGACTAAAATTGCTAGTTTTCTTGGCTATTGTGTGGATGATGAGATCAAGAAGTGTTCAGAGCCGATTGACTGTGAGTATTGGACATCGAAGATGTTGGCGGATGAGTTGGATGGGGAGAATACATGCTTAAAGAAAGAAACTGGAATACCAACCCAAGCTGCAGAAGGAAGCAGTGGGCCAAGGCAAGAGCATGGAGGTTTGAACATAAGTTAGGGAGATTGGAATGCGAGTTTGAGTGAAATTGAGCAAGGGAATATTTGGAGATATTCTATGATGATTCTGAATAATTATATGCTTGAACATTCCATGCCCATTCTCC
The DNA here is from genome assembly GCA_026074375.1 of Tanacetum coccineum. Taxonomy (NCBI): domain Eukaryota; kingdom Viridiplantae; phylum Streptophyta; class Magnoliopsida; order Asterales; family Asteraceae; genus Tanacetum; species Tanacetum coccineum. The sequence goes on along the minus strand of BQNB010007663.1, from coordinate 14,334 downwards.
GTCATTTGGCGGACCAAGGTAACTTTGCATGCCCAACTTATGAACCACCAAATGTTCCACCATACCCGTATCCATATAGACCATACCTTTACCCTTACACACATTACCCTAACTCGGGTAATCAAAGCAACCAAGGAGGAAGCTATGGATTGGGTGATGATGATTACTTTACAAGTGCCATGCCAGATTTTGGAGGTAGTTCTTCGAGATATGCAGTTGGAGGTTCATCTAGAGAGGCTGGATTTAATGATGATGATATGGATGAGTGATTGCACAGGAAAGTTTAAAAACTTTATTTAAATTCAGTTGGATACTTTAATTCGTACCATAGGGAATTAAACTTATGTGTGTTAAAAATATTTTTATGGATTGTCAATTTTAGGATGTTTTTATTTATCATGTTATTTTAGGAAATGCAGTATATTTGTAGTATTTGCAGGTTTGACATGTGTTGACATACATGGTGGTTTATCATACCCGAGTTCGGAAGAAACTTGATTCGCATACTCGAAACCACATATGAGGATTGTGTCGAAAATCGGGTAGTATCGATTGTCCTAACTTTTCATATTTCCTTTACTTTGAAGTTCGTTTACTTACATTGAGGACAATGCAAAACTTAAGTGTGGGGGGTGGAAAGTAATTAGGAAAAGATCGGATTTTTAAAATTTTGTTCTGCAACACATGCCCAAAATGAGATGAAGGTAATTTAAATGATAAAGGTAATTGTAAACCATTTTTAATAATATATATATATATATATATATATATATATATTGTGCTCTAATAACTAGTGGTTAAGTCTAGAAATTAGTAGTTACCAACTATGTAGTAGTCGATCGGAGGTTGATCGTATAAATAAAATAAAAAAACTTTGCCGCCAGCGGACCTCGATGTCAGTTAAATTTTTGTATTTATGGGGAGTACTTAATGAACCATAATGCCTGGGAAAGTCATGTACTCATTAATATAAACCTGAGGGGACTTCCATTTACTTTTAAGTCGGTTTGAAAAGTAATATATATAGTAGTGGTGGTTTTGACCTAAAAACCAACAACATAGAAACCCTTAACTCTCAATAGGTAAGTTTCCGGTTTAACTTCCCCCGTTTGCCAAAACGCACAACTCCTTTCCAAGGTGAAACCTTGAGCATAACCCTATCCCCAACTTGGAATTCCATCGACTTACGCTTTAAGTTGACGTAACTCTTTTGTCGGTCACGAGCGGCTTGCATTCTTTGCTTGATCTGAATGACCTTCTCAGTTGTTTCTTGGACTATTTCTGGACCGGTGAGTTGAACTTGTCCAACCACAGCCCAACAAACAGGTGAACGACACTTTATACCGTAAAGTGCTTCAAATGGTGCAGCCTTGATGCTAGCGTGATAACTATTGTTGTAAGAAAACTCAACTAGTGGCAAATGTTTAACCCAACCATTTCCAAAGTCGATCACACAAGCACGTAGCATATCCTCAAGAGTTTGGATAGTTCTCTCACTTTGTCCATCAGTTTGTTGATGGTACGCAATACTCATATCCAAATTTGTACCCAAAGCCTTCTGAAGTGACCTCCAGAAATTTGAAGTAAATCTAGGGTCACGATCACAAATGATCGAGACAGGTATTCCATGCCTTGTGACTACCTCCTTTAGGTACATCCTTGCCAACTTCTCTATGGGGTCAGTTTCCCTCATTGGTACGAAGATTGCAGACTTCGTAAGTCGGTCAACAATCACCCAAATGGTGTCATAGCCTTGCGATGACTTGGAAAGCTTTATGACAAAATCCATTGTGATGTTATCTCACTTCCATTGGGGTATCTCGGGTTGTACCAACAAACCCGATGGCCTTTGATGTTCGGCCTTGACCCTGGCACATGTCAAACATTTGCTAACATAGGTGGTGATGTCGGCTTTCATATTAGGCCACCAATATAGCTTCTTCATGTCTTGGTACATCTTGTCGAAACCCGGATGGATGGAATATTTTGATTTGTGGGACTCGTGCATGATCACAGTCCTCAAGTCACCATAACATGGCAACCAACTCCTGCCGTTTAAGCATAGGGTTCTGTTGGCATAGGGCTCCAATTTCTCCTTCGGTATATCCTTCCTAATCATACCTCCTACATCTTCGTTCTTGAGATTCTCTGGTTTTTGTGCTTCAGTCTGAGCATTTAAGATTTGTTTGGGAAGATCCAAACTAATAGTTATAACTAAAGCTCGGACTCTTAATGGTTTAATTCGCTCTTTCTTGCTCAAAGCATCAGCAATGACATTTGCCTTCCCCGGGTGATAACGAATCTCACAATCATAGTCACTGAGCAACTCTAGCCAACGATGTTGCCTCATATTCAACTCCTTTTGGTCTAGTATGTGTTGAAGACTCTTATGATCTGTGAACACCGTACACTTGGTTCCATACAGGTAGTGCCTCCAAATCTTCAAAGCAAACACCACTGCACCAAGTTCCAAATCATGAGTAGTATAATTCTTCTCATGAATCTTCAACTGTCGTGATGCGTAAGCAATCACCTTCTCGTTTTGCATCAATACCGCACCCAATCCTTTATGCGACGCATCGCAATAAACAATGAAGTTCTCAGCTCCTTGAGGGAGAGCTAGGATAGGTGCGTTACATAACTTATTTTTATTTTATTTATTTATTTATTTATTTTTTCAATGTCTGGAAAGCTGCTTCTTGCTTGTCACCCCATTCAAAGGCGACTTTCTCCTGGATGAGTTTGGTCATTGGCTTAGCAATTTTTGAAAATCTTTTAATGAATCTTCGGTAATATCCAGCAAGACCTAAAGATTGACGTATCTTCGTTAAAGTCTTAGAAGATGCCCAATCCTTTATGGATTCGATCTTGGCGGGATCCACGTGAATGCCTTGACTATCAATCACGTGGCCGAGAAATTGTACCTTGGGAATCCAAAATTCACATTTAGAGAATTTAACATACGATTCTTCTTTCTTAAGTAATTCCAGAATTACCTTAAGATGTTATTCATGTTCTTTCTTGTTTTTTGAATAAATTAATATATCGTCAATAAAGACAATCACAAACTTATCTAAATATGGTTTCCACACCGATTCATGAGATCCATAAATACCGCTGGTGCGTTCGTCAAACCAAATGGCGTAACTTGGAACTCGTAATGACCATACCGAGTTCTGAATGCCGTCTTTGGTATATCCTCTTCATGTACTCGAAGCTGATGATAACCTGATTGCAAGTCTAACTTATAATAAACACCGGATCCTTGTAGTTGATCAAATTAATCGTCGATCCTTAGGAGTGGATAACGATTATTTACCGTCGGCTTGTTTAATTCTCAATAGTCGATGCACATTCGAAATGATCCGTCTTTCTTTTTGACAACAAGACCGAGCTACCCCAAGGTGAGGAAATGCGGGTCTTAATGAAGCCCTTATCATAAATTTCCTTCAGTTGTTCGACAATTCATTTCATCTCTGGAAGGTGCTAATCTGATAAGAGCCTGTGCATAGGTGCATACGCACCTAGGTAACAAATCGATTTGGAAAATTCACTTGTCGGGCTGGTGGATACCCGCAAGTCCTCGGAAATACTTGGGGGGCAAGAAAATCGCGAATGATTGGTTACGTCTTCAAGTCGGTTTTTCTTCTCCATGAATGTCCTTCACCCCCTTAATGGTAAATATATCCAAAATGAAATGGCATCCTTATTAAGCAAGTACCTTTGGGGTTTGGTAACACGAGATAAATTTTAAATCGGGACATCGTGTCCGTTGTCAACTTCCAGTCCCTACAAACATTAATGTTTCATTTCCCCATATCTTCTTCTGGCATAGCTAATCATGGTCATGATATTTGACAACCAATCCGAATACCAATTATAGAACGTTGAAAACTACCAAGTTAAATAGGCATTAGTTTGATGTTGAAATGGAAGATTTAAATAATTCCTCTAAATATGGCAAGCAAATTAGATAGCGAATTGTCCCTAGGTCGACATGATGAGTCACGGCTTTTTTGGCTTAGGGATTTGTATTGAGATGATGTCAACTTTATATAAGAATGGACTTAAAAGGTCTGCTTAGTTGCTATGGTTACTAATTCGATTTCCCAAAGTAAATGCGTTTTACGAATACGCACACAAAACTTTGTTTTTTTTGTTTTTTTTTCAAGGATGTATCTAAAAATGGGATTTAATAGACAAATGTATCCATGGTAACAACTCTCAGCAAGGCATAGTACCTTCCATGAAATATACATAGGTAGATCAGGCAATTATATTTTGAGGGCTAACGATGCCGTGCGTGCTATTACAAGTTTTCGTCAAATTATGTTTATGTATAAAGAAGTATCAAAGAGTTTATAAGATGACAAAATGGTATTGCACAAGGTGGATCAAGGTTGTAGATAGGATGACAATAAAATGTTTGCAAGAAATCGTATATGGTTTTTCAAGTACGATAGCCAAATGGACTAATGAGTTGATAATAAAATAATTTATGTAGATAGGAGAAATGTTTCATAAGGTAAGAAACAAGATACTTCATAAAGTCGGTAGTGAACGTATTTATTTAAGGCTATGATGTACAACAATAGTAACATAAGAAGTCAAGAATGTAATGTATAATTAAGGTCTTTGTGATATGATAGAATAGTATATAAAATGTTAGTTTATATGAACGATTGTGTAAGATAATATGTCAAGATAGTAGATGGTTTATAAAATAATATTTTACTCATTCTATAGTAATGGTAGTATTGTTAAAGACATCGACTTTGTTTAAAGAGACAATACTAAAAATGTTCATGAGGTGGTAACAAAATAAAATTCGAAGAATCACGTCAATTCATAAATGTAATAGTAAGGAGTATATGTTGTGATAACCAATTGTTTACGAATCTATAACAAAATAGTTTTAAAAAGATTACCCATGAAATAGTTTATGAGAGACAATGAAATAGTTTATTGTGTGACAATGATACATTTCATAAAATCATAATGTTTTAGTAAGCGGTTTGCATGGATAATAGAGAGTTGAAATAAAATTGACGGAGTTTTCATAATACCATAATTTGATAGATAATTATGATCAATGTATCTTCCACCAAAAGAACTACAATGTTTTCTTATACTAAAAAATCTCCAATACAAGCTAGTACATAAATCATGAAGCCACGATATCTATGAGTGCCGGTCGAACTGACGGTCAAGAGCTCTTGAGTATCCTAAAGTCCCCTCACTCTCTTCGTCCCTGATGCAAGGACTCTTGAAACCGCACCAACTTGCTGCTCAATCTTAACACGAGCTGTCTCTCACGTTTATGGTAATCTTCTATCTTGATATGCCTCTGTAGTCTTGATCCAAGCACGCAATGAAGCAATTACTACCCAACATTAACGCCCTAAATCTCAGAGACCCGTCAATCCACCTGAATGGCACTCCTAATAAAATGCTTTTTGTACCCTCGTATAGCCTCCCCCCGTGTCGGGCTAAGTGTTCCTCATAATGGCCGCTGCAAACAGGAAAAAGCAACAGCCGACAGGCCTGGTGAAATGACATCTACCCGGATATCGATCAGGTCCCCAAACTTCTCCTCAGCTAAGACGGGAATAGTAGATGCAACCATAACCTGCACAAGCAAAAGTTTATATAAATCATTTTTATATGAAACCATGCAGGATGCGTGCATTATAAAAGGTACACACGATGTACGATGATGCATGGTGAATGAATATGCACACATGGCAGTAATGAAAATGCGACATGGTAAAATGGAATGCATCATGGTATGAATGGACGATGGTATGAATGATTGGTGATATACATGAATGATGTTATGAATGAATGATGGGTATAAACATATAAGATAGATTAATGTAATAGACATAAAATCAGTGTATATATACTCTTGTCTTTAAGATGTTTTAGGTATTTATTTAATAAACTCTTATATAACTAAGTGTAAAATTATATGCAAGGCAGTGTAATATAATATATATATATATATAATACTATAGTATCATAATATAAGACCAAGAATAATATTATAATATATTATAAACACGTCTGTGAACCATGCAGCATCTAGATACCAACTAATGCAACAAGTAATGTATGAATGAATGGTGCATGAAAATCCCTTTGTATGATGCAATGTTTGAAAATGGTTATAGTCCAAGTAAAAATATTTGACCTGGTTCTCTATAACCTTGGCTCTGATACCAATCTGTAACACCTATAAAAATGTGTCGCAGCGGAAATATATCCGGGGGCGTTACTTCATAATACAACAGCTCAAGATATAAGAGAACGACCTCTAAATGTGTCGTTTGAAAAGTAATCTCGTTGATTTTCTTAAAATTGATATAACATTTGTCCCATGATTGCATCACAAAAAAAACTTTAAAAGAATACAAAAGATTTTGATTATTTGTATGTAAGAAGAAATCCATGAATGAAATCTTGTCAAATTTAGACTCCAATGCACATCAAGTAAGCCAAGCATTTAATTCACCTAAGAAAAACATGTTTAAAAGTGTCAACATAAAGTTGGTGAGTTCATAGAGTTTTGTAAGTATAAATATAAATATTGAAATCCAAAGATTTATAAAGTATGTATGCGGCACCATTCGATCCTTTATAGGCGGGGGAGGGGGTGGGTGCGGGTGAATGATCGCCAAAAATATAAGCGTAATTGTAGAACCGAAATAATTCTTTATTAGCAGTATATTGCTTCGAGACCGCAATAACATGAAAAATGTCCCAGAAATTAGAAACGATGATGAACAATAAGTAATATGGCCAAGTGGATATCGTTGATTTTCCAAAATGTCTGGGTCTACTATAAACAGATACAGTACCAACATAACTAATGATCTAGCTGTAGCGCTAGAAGCTCATACACTTAAGCTCGACATGCGAAATGTAATCAATTTAATGCAAAAAAGGCCCGTGTAGAAGTATTTCAAACCCGTACAACAACAAAATTGCTCCGACAAGTATGCATTCGTGTTATTCCGTACTGTCGCAACTAGTGAGAGCTACACACCCGAACAGAGCTGTCAAATCCCAAATAGATCTAATTAATACTCGCGCGTCCTCACCCGGTCCCTCCGGTCCCAGAATTTAACAGTTCATGATAATGGGCAATGGAGAGGTTCTTTACATAGGCACATGTAAACGGAGATAATAACCGAAAACACTTGTGTCCAATACAAAGATTACCATTGTATTCGTAAATAGCTTGAGTACTTAAATCCATAAGTAGAAAAAGTGTGATATAAATCACGTAAGTTGAGTTTGTAAATGAAGTAATGTAACCAAATTCGTAAATGTATAACTTGCAAATGAGTATGTGACAAAGTATGAACCAATTTTAATCAACCAATGTAAATAGTGTTTTAGTAATGAATAAGCAAAATCAAGTATGTAAACCCAAGTGTGTAGAATAGTATGTAAAAAGAAATTATGTACAACGAATATATAAACAAGTTGTATTCAGCATGTATTTCACCCCTAGATTATTGTTAAAGAAAATGTAAAAATAAGTGAAAGAGCGGCTATAAACTCACCGTAACGTGAATGAATTATTATCTTATTCAAAAAGGTGAATCGTCCTCGCAATCCGAATGCCAACGTATTAATAATAAGCCGAATAGAGTATAATGTAATTATATAATAAATAAACATCCACATGTGATGTAATAGTCCACACCAACCACCCAATAGAGAGTTTTATTCAATCTTTCAAAGTTAAATAATAATTAACCCGTACTTTGTTAAATAAAAGTATATTACTGGAACTCTCTAGAACAATATTATTTTTAATTTACTCAATGTATCCATTTGTAAAAATATATGATTTAATGTTTTAATTGGGTAACAAAATAATATTTAATTATTATTAATGTTTATAATATATTTTATAAAAAGTAAACAAAAAGTGCGCGCGATTATAAAAAACCTCATATCATTATCGTTTTGACACTCCGTTATACTACGTTTCTATGCCCACGACTTCGAGAGCAGTGAGAAAATCTATCAAACCTATCATATTTAAAAAAATTAAACCTCTGATTGAATAATAACATTTACTGTTCATAACAGATTTATAAAAACCTGTTTTTATATGTAATTAATTTAATAATAACTTATAAAATAACATAACTTGTTCATATTTAATTCCGTTTTCTCGAAGTTCTTTTATTAATGTCCTATGGATCGTCATGAAGAAGTCTAAGGTTTATAAAACATTTTAATTTAATAATAGGAATAAAATAAAGAGGAGATACAGGGTTGTAAATAGTAGGGGAGAGGGGGCGTGATGGGCGACATAACGCTCACCTCCGATTTCACCGCCACAGTCTCCCGCCCTACTAACACACCCTACCCCAAAACACCCCAACCAAAACCCCGCGCAACCAACCCCAGCTGACCCCACGACCCCACACACACACAACGAAACACCCCTCCGAAAATCCGATTCTACCCGGCTACCGCTCCTAGAGCAGCTCCTCCAAAGATAACCACAACACAATAGCAGGGTAAAATTGGTGGAAACCACCCAGTAAGGTCATACAAATCATAGGGTTTAAGCAACCCAACACCTCGAATACACCTCCATAAAACCATATAGGCACTAAGCACCCAACTTATATCGCCCAGATTACTCCCCAGCACACGACCCAATATAAAGTCCTTTAAAAGTCCATCACCCTAATAGACAAATTGGATCCATTTCCTAGTGCTCATAAACACAACACTTGATGATTAAACCATACACCCCAATTTAACATTGTAATTCCATACGTATAATTATTTAAACACTAATACCAAGCAATGTACCTTTTATTACCAGATACATATATCACACCCAAACAAACAATAAATACCAAACATATATGCTTTAAAAATACATCATGTGTCACAAAAAGGAATCAGATGTTGTATAAACGCTCGCGATATCGCACAAGTATGCGTACACATAAGATAATAAATGAATGAACATTGAATACTTTAAATAGACCTTAAAGTAGATGAGTAGAATGATGAACACAAGATAAAAACCCTAACCAAGCTTCCAAAATCAAACGCTAATCAAAGAAAACCCTAAATATATTCTCTTCATTAATCCATGTTAAACGCAAATCCAGCTGTTAACACCGATAGGAGTAAACCTTAGATACCTTAAGAATGAACACTTGAATTATTTGGAAAGCCTTGGATACAAAATTAAATGAAACCCTAAGATAATAAGTGAGCCGTGGGTTTTGGTATGATATAGAGAGAGTTGTAGTGCTTGGGGCCATTGTTTATGGAAGTAGTTAAAATGTTTACTAGATTACTTGCCTTGCTTTATATAGCATTAAGGAAACCCTAAACTACTATCAATGGAACCATAAGGAGCCAATGGTTTTGGGTACAAGGTTGTAAGAACCCTCTATCCTCCCTCCCTTAGGCAAACGTACGGCTCAACAAGGTCATTTGTACCTTGACAAGCCAATTTAGTGAAATAGGGGTTTGAGTACAAGTTGAAAGAGTTCATAGTTGTAAAGTTAATAGTTTTTATATGGGTTTGTAGGATTTGTATTTATGTCTTATAAAGCAAGGAGAATCCAGTTTTGAGGGGATATAAATAAATCGAGAATAAGATTAGTTTTGGGGTATGGTATAAAAGTGGGTATCTTGTTTAGTGTAGATGGGGTAAGAGGTGCTATTCCCAGGTGTATAGTCCGAAAGTAATTTATATAGCGAAAACGTAAGCGTTTTAAACCGTAACCAACAAAAATAAATTGCAGCTCGCAGTTATAAATTATACTCTTAAATAATCATATAACAACACTTGCTTGATGTAAACTTCAATTTTGTTAAGGTGTCTCCGTTACAGTTTGAACGATTGATTTTAGATTACTCGATTTTTAACTATACGATAATAATTAAAAGCAAACGCGTAGAACTCTAAAAATAAATAATGGAATACTTAAAGTCGTAAATGTCCTGAAAATGAAAGAACAGTTACAAACAGAGAGCCTGACACACTCGCAAAGACCACAAGGAAACTAGATCCAATACACGTATCCAGAAGAGCCCCGACAGCGGCAATACGCCCGAAAATTCAAGCATAAGGAAATAATATATGTCAGAAGATATCAAACGTGGTCCCTACTCCAAGAAACCCCCAATACATAGTATCTAAGACTTTGGATACGCCGTATCGACCATATTCTAGACCCTATAAAATAAAAACTATAAAAAAAACGGTTTTTAAGGGGCTAAATCATATACTTGATACCTAAACTATCCAAAAGTCCTCGATTTTTCAGCTGGAGAAAAAGAGCTGAAGAGGTCAGAGCAACGCAATTAATTTCATAGGAGACAACGTGTAATTTCTTGTACTCTTGTAATCGTTTAGTTTGGTATACATACGTTAACCACGGTTAAGTTTACCTTGAGGCTAAATCAATACTCTTGGGTATTAATTATGACGTTTGAAATCCTAATAACTATAGGGTTATTGCCATTGTTAGAGAAGATCTGAATGTTTGGAGTTTGTTATCTTGATTCTCTTAATTATCTTGAACTGCTTTTTTATGTTTATCAATTTTAATACTTGTATACGTGCTTAAGTATGGGTCCTACGAGCACCAGGAACTGGGCTATTCATTCAACTAGAACTAGCTGATATTGTCAGTTAATCTAGATGCGGGATAGCTCTCCCTATATTGATTCAATACATCTAACCAATTGAGGATATCACAATATACGGACCTATCTTTTCCCATTCGATTGTGAGCTTAGTTATCCAAAAAGGTGACCTTGGTATCAACCGAGATACGTTCTCGGCGATATTGGATAAAGACTTGGTTCTCGTGTACTACTAGTGTATGAATAGCATCAAGCAGTAGTAGGAAAGTCACCTGAGCTAGGGTTTAACAGATCACCATTCTTTAATCCCTACGATAGAATAAAATTCAGCAATAAGTGAGTCTTTATGCGGATAGCCATTTATTTGTGACCAGAATTCTACGTGTCTAGGTCTTAGGAAGCACACGTTACGCTAAGTTCTTACGGAAATAATAATGCCACCTGACGAGAAAAGTAATCATTGTGCAACAACAATAAACAACCAACAGTTCTGATTGGAATAATAATGATTAATACAGTTGTCTTAATATTTTGGCTAAGACCAATCTTTTATCTTCTGTTAATTTGCTGCTCTGTGTTTTAAGTGCTTATCAATTGTTAGAATTTTAGTCATCCACCAAAACATGAGCCTTTGTGTCCTTCACCCATCACCTTAGAAGTCGAGGGTTCGAGTCTTGCGTTGGCTGGGTTTTTCAATCTACCTCACTGCCACGTAGGATGCCACGTGGACCCACTCTGGTGGTGATACGTGGCAACCCGACCTGACCCGTTGACCCGACCCTTTGACCTGCTGACGTCACCTGATGACGTGTCATGTGCGTCCTACTTTCTGACACGTGGCGGCTGTCCAATGACAGCTTGCCACGTGGCGGCGGCTCCCACGTGTAATTAAATGCAGGTGGCGGCTAATGATTATACGAGGTTTCAGAAACACCCCCAAAAATGTATCGCAGCGGAAATATGTCAGGGGGCGTGTTACTCATAGCGTACAACAGCTCAATAGTTATAAGAGAACGACCTCCTAAAAGTGTCGTTTGAAACGTAATCACGTTGATTTTCTTGAAATTGATAGTAACATTTTGTCCCATAATAGCATCACAATGAAAAGCTTGAAAAATAAACCAACAAGATTTGATCATTTGTATAAGTAGAAATCCATAAATGAAATCTTGTCAATTTTAGACTCCAATGCACATCAAGTAAGCCCAAGCATCTAATTCACCTGAGAAAAACATGCTTAAAAGTGTACCGACCAATAAAGTATGGTGAGTTCATAGAGTTTATGTAAGTATAAATATAAACAAAAAAATGTTGGAATCCAATAATTAAAAAGTATATAAGATTTATATCAATCCATATAATAAACGCCCTCTCTCTATTGTAAGAGTAAATGTATCAACCAAAAGAGTCTATTGTTTATCAATATTGCTTCGCCGTAATATAATGAACAAAATGATAGAAATATGTAATGTCAATAAGTAATAATGTACAGTGAGATCGTTGATTTTCCAAAATGGCGTATTGGGTCTACTATAACAAATATACAGTACCGACATAAATAATACGACTTGTTGCGCTAAGCTCATGACACTGAAGCTCGACATCTAAGATATGCAATTTAATGCAAAAAAAAAAAAAGGCCTCGTGTAGATGATTTAAACCCGTCACATCTAAATTGTTCCGACCTGTATCATTCGTGATTTCATACGGTCCGAAACTATTGAGAGCTTACTCACCCTAATGAGGATGTCCAATCCCAAATAGATCTATATATATCGAAAACAAAAAAACCCTCGCCGCTTCCTTAACCGGAAGCGCGTCCGGTCAAATATACAGTTCATGATAATGGGGCAATGGTGGGGTGTATGTTACTTAGGCAAAATGAGCCGTTGAGAGAAAACAGGATATGAATAACCGAAAACACTTGTTCCACTAAAAATTAACTTTGTAATTCGTAATAGGCGTTGACGTACTTAAATCCATTAAGTAGAAAAACGCGTGTGATATATATCAAGTAATTGAGTTATCTAAATGAGTAATGACGAACAATTTCGTAACGTGTATGCAAAGAGTAACGTGACAAAGTATGAAACCAAATTTGTAAATCAACCAAAAAAAAGTACAAATGTTTTGTAAGAATTGCACAATCAAGAATGCTAAACCAAGTGTGTAAAAAATATGTAAAAGATATTGGTAAACGAATATGTAAACAAGTTGTATTGAGCATGTATTCTCCCCCGAGATTTGTAAAGCAATTTAAAGCAAGTAAAAGAGGGGCTTATAAACTCACTCGACGATTAAGAATGCATGGCGGAAGTAGCACATTGAAGTACAAGACGAAACGGAAACTTAACTGCTCGACCAAGAAGTTATCGGGTTTATCTTAACTGCAAAGACCCACTATCCTAAGGATGAGAACTTGGTTTTCCGATGAAATGACACGTCAACGTGACACGTTGATAAAAGATTTAGATTTAAAGTTGTAATAGTTTGGTGGTTGGTTAAATAAATAAATTAAAAGTAAACGCCACGTGTGTAATATATTCCGTATATATTACATAATGAAAAATGGCCAAGTGTATAATTCACATCGTGAATTATATAACAAGATACACACCCAATAGTATAACTCGAAGCGTATTAGTACACGACATGTTTTATATTTAAAAGGTGACAATTAAAATAAAATGGTCTAATTATATAATACCTTCCAAGTATTATATAAGAAACGAGTTGCTAAAAAAAAATGACACCTAAATAATTTGACACGCGCCCAAATATTCCTCAAAATTTTTAGCAGAAAGTTCTTTTATAAACATAAACGCACGTTTTAAAGTTGTGGACTAGATTGATGAAATCTCTAAAATTATAGCTTACGTTTGATTTTCGGGTCATCTCGATTTAAAAATTCTTAAGACATTTCAAGATAATAAATAAAGTAGATTTATAAAAATTTACTAAACGTAGCAATTTATAAAAATCCCGTCATGACCTATTCGTTTATTTAACGTTTTTCCATATTAACAAAAGTTAATTATTTTCCCTCCATTGAATCAATCCGTGTTGCAAACCCAAACACACCCCTTAAGGTTATTATAATCGCAAAATGAAGATAATAAATACAGTATTTATTTAACCATTCCACCATTTTAGATCCGGTTTTTAATATTTACTAAACCTTATATGATATTTATTAGTCGGTTTTTATATAAACCAAACGCACCCTACTCGGAACTAAACCCAGATCCAAACGCTTCCCTTGGTGCAATTCTGTTAAACCAAACACACCCCTTCGTTGCTTATGGTAATCCAAACGCACCCTTATTGCTGTTAACAGCCAAACCAAACGCACCATATTCTGATGGAAACGCAACAAACGCACCCTATGGCGAATCTGCCAAAACCAAATGCACTCTTTTTGTTTTTCGCTTAGAACCAAACACTCCCCTTCGTGCTAAACCCACAGCCAAACGCACCCTAACTGCCGCTAATAAACTCACCCAACGCACCCTCTTGGCATGAAAATCAAACGCACTCCTTTTGATGGTTTAATACCATACGCACCCTTGTGGTGTGGCAAGGTGGCGTGAGGTTAAAGATGATGGTGATAAGATGGTGATGATGTTGACGTGGTGACGATGGTGGCTGTCGTGGGATGGTGGATTTGATGGTGATGAGGATGACATATAG
>BQNB010007662.1:17233-89913 GCA_026074375.1 Tanacetum coccineum | reverse complement strand
TTACTTATCCATGGTTCATTGACAAAACCGCCGTAGCAATGTAGACCTTTTAGTAGAGCGGAGGCAAACTGATCAACGAGAAAGATGCCCTACTCACTACAAAGGAATACACTACAAGATCAAAAAAGTACTCTCTCACCATACTAGCACATTGTGATATAGGTTGTGAGTCAAAAATAAAATATTTATGTACATGAAAGCTTAAAAATCTTGATAAAAGCTCAAGCTCGAGCATTGTGTTTTGAGCTCGTTTATTGGGCTCGGGCTCGATTAAAGCTCGGCTTGATCGAGTCAAGCTCAGAGCTCGAGTTGCTTTATAAAAGCTTGGCTTTATTGCAACCCTAATTTAAATAGAAGTTTTTTGAAATTTATATTAAAAGAATATAAAAATATTTATTCGGGTCAATCGGGTCGACCGATCTCGAGCTACCAGAAATTTCCAACCTGATGCCGGTCCCTATTTAGTATTCGGGTTACTCGGGTTAACCCGAATAACCCGAATATTTTTTTACCCGAGTAACCCGACCCCAATACGCTTAATCGGATTTGGGGCCGTTCTGGGTCGGGTTTTTGAACACCCCTATCCGTCACTCCCTAAAAAATTGAAATGATAAACATAGTGACAAATTTCAAAATATTATAAATTTCTGTCAACCAAACATGCGAAAATATTTTAAATTCCAAAATTTTAAATTCTCAAGAATTGAAATTTCCTAGAATTTAGAATTCCAGACTTTCAAATTCACGAACCAAACGCCACCTTAGCCCTTTTGGCTAACGACCGTTGCATTGTCTATCCATAATAATAACGGTCGTTTAAAGTTTAATGTTTTTTTGACTTTTTCGTCCGTTTTTCTACTTTTTCGTCCGTCTGTTTTTTATGTTTCCCTACCTTTTCGTTCGTTTTCTTACGTTTTCGTCTGTTTTTTACATTTTTGTACGTTTTTGTACATTTTCGTTCGTTTTCGTCTGTTTTCTTATGTTTTGGTCTATTTTCTTACGTTTTCGTCCGTATAAAAACGTAAGAAAACGAATAAAGACTTACAAAAACGTAAGAAAATGAACGAAAACGCACAAAAACGTAAGATAACGTACAAAAAAAAGTATGAGAACGGACAAAAAAGTACAAAAAGAGATGAAAGAGTACGTAAACGTACGAAAACATATGAAAACGTACTCAAACGGATGAAAACAGGGGAAAACATAAAAAAACAGACGAAAACGTATAAAAGGCATATAGAACGATATATAAATACATATATTAAATGTATAAAAAATATATACAAATGTATATAAAAACGTATACAAAATAGTAAATAAAACATATAAAAAGTATATAAAAGCGTATTTTGAAACGTATATATAAGGGTATAAAAACGTATATGTTTTTATAAAAGTGTACCTAAAGTCAAAAATCTTTAAATTATAAACGGCCGTTATTATAAAGGATAGACGATGCAAAAGTCGTTAGCCCTCGACTAATATGTAAATGATAACATAATCCACTTAACACCAGTTAAAGAAAAGGACCGCGTGTGTTATTCTTTTTAAAATTAGGGACGAGCCATGCAACTTGAAACATTCAGGGACAATGGTTGCGACTTGGGACAAAGCACATGGACCATCCATGTAATTTACTCTTATATATAAAGTATGTTTGGCAAAATGAGCTAGACCTAAACTGCCATTGAAATTGGGCTAGAATTGGAGCTGGACATGAAGCTAATATTATAAGCTGGAAGTTTGAGTTTATTTTAGCATAAAGTTGTTTGATGAATTAGTAGAGTTAAAACTTACTTTTGTAAAAATCAGATAAAAATGCATCAAATTAAATTCACATATATTTCAATTTTTTTCATGTTAATCCATTATCTTTCTAAAAGTTATTTAAGAAACCTAACAATAGGCCTTTATAATCCTTCATAAGTCCGTTTCAAAAGGTTTTTGGCTACGAAAACTTATACATTATCTTATATAAGCTTTTATAATCTTATGTGACGAACAAAGTTTATTTTATTAGCCATCTTAATTTAAAAGTCTTTATGATCCCTCGTAAGCCTACGTACATACACAACCATAATTGTGTGGTAAGGTAAATCCACAAATATACGTGTATATATTTCTACTACTTATAATGCATGCATATGCATTTCTTAAACTTAAAATATTTAAAATTTGAGTAATGTGTTATACCTAAAGTACCCTTTATTAAAAGTGGTAACAAATTTCATCACTAAATTAATAGTTTAAATATTGTTTAATTCTCAAACTTTTATCATTTTTGTTTATAACCTATATACTTTTTTTTCTCGCAATGATTACTAATTGAACTGTAAGTGTTGCATTAAGGGTTACACGAAAACGAACAAGTTCACATGTATAATTATTTGTTGTTATACACCATTAATTTGCATAGATATTCGCCTAGTAATGAAAATAAAATACATAAAAAATGCTTTGAATATAGGGTGTTACTAGGGCCTCAAAGTGGGGTTGAATGAAAACAAAACCTGATAAAGATAAAGGTATTATTGGTTCACTATACATAGATTACAACTTAACATAGAAAATCCTAACCGACCTTAAGGCAAGAAGCGGGCTTGGGTTTACTAGCACACTATCGTGTAATAGACTCTTACAATTTTAGCGGTGAAATTGCAAAAACTAAAAAAAAGCATATAATTCAAAAAAAGTTTAAGATAAAAACAAAGCGAGTAAATCATCCTTGTGGATTGGCCAATATACTTGTTCAGTCTCCACCCTTAAAAAAGTGCAGAGAGCATCTCTGTGAGAACTTTGAGATGCATATCGAGACTATCCAAATTAAATGACTAAAATACTCTTTCTCTTCATCCCCTTTACATGAATTTTCCCTTTTTAGTCTTTCTTCAACAACATAAAAAAATAACTCAAAATCACCATTATCAAAACTACACACATTGAACAATATTAGCCAACACATGATTTGAATAACATTGTAATAAAATCCTAATCTCAAAACTCTAATTTTGGACTCTTCGTCATCATTTTTGAAAGCCCAAATTTTTGAACACGTTATCATCAACTCGAATTGGGTATGTCTAGATTCTTGTTTTCGCGTCAGATAATTAGGGTTACTTGATAGCATTTGGTGAATGATACTGTTAAAGATGAACAAGTAGTAAGAAATAAATTTTTTGTTTTAAAAATTAGGTGTATTGATTTGGGTAAAACTAGAGATGGTTAATGATTTTATGATTGATTTAATTTAAATTTCGTAAATTATAGTCATTTAACTTGAGTCAGAGACTGAATATGCAACACAAAGTTCCTTACAAAGACGTTCGTTGCACTTTCAAAAGTATTGTAATTAACATCCTATTTAACTAAACCAAAAGCACGATTTGCAATTTACTCAAACAAAGCTAATGATAATTATCTTGATAAAACGAACTTGATAGCAGAAAATCGTAGCGAATAAACAAATTTAGAAAATAGTAGGTTCTTACAACGACTTGTTTTGGCGCGTGATTGTGTTAGACGAATAAGTGGCCCAAGCCCGATTGTGGGCTTGTGGTCCATTAAGGTTAGATTTGATGTTGCTTATTTACAAAGCTATCTATTTATTATAAATAGATATGCCATCTCTTATGTAATTCATTAAATCAATACAATATCTGTCATATTACATTTAAATGCAATAAATTGCTTATCAGCTTATTTTCTTTTTGTGACGTTGTTAAAATGTATATACATGGCATTGACAATGTGTATTCGCAGTGGATGTATGCAATCGGAGTGGCTGGAAATCCAACGCTCAAGAGTTAAGGAGACCGATGTACTACACCCGCAAATTCTAGCTAAGGAGGTATCAAAAAAAAATTCTTGAAAACTCTTAAAGTCGAATGACTTTGCATGGTATTAATCTTGGGGAGTTGATTATGAAGGTATCAACGAGTCTGGAAATGTCTGATGCCTTTGGTTTGATTATGTCACTGCAAAATGGCAGGTTAGTTCCGGTTTTTTTTACGTAGTAAAAAACTAGGAAGTTATATGCTTTTGTTTGACTCTTAACTGATAAAGCGTATACTTTAGGCTAAAAGTATAAGAGCTAATGGCTTAAACTATAATATTATATAATATTTATTTGACTACACAACGAAACGGTATGCTCATTTCATTGTATGTGTTTTCTTTCATAATGCTACTAGGCTTTAGGTGAGTTGGTTAGGATTAGGAGTGGATAGGTAGAAATTGAGTTGCTTTTAAAAAACCGACTTAGGTTCTCTTTTATTCTGACCTCAAAGTTAAGCTATGATAGTTTATTTGGTATCGAATCTTAATGGTTTCACGGGTTAGAAGAAGCTCCTACGTGACACAAATTCGTAGGCTTCCCTTAATCATACAAACTACATACACTACCAAAATACACCATTTTAGTAGGGGACATTTCATATGGCAGTATGGCACAAACCCACACAATAATAAGAGATGGATGATTGTGGATGAAACCGATGTATATATAGACGTACATAAAAGGTAGGTTTCTATGTGTGCGCATCTTAGCCCAATCACTGCTTTGACATTTTCCGTCAATATATCCATTTCTCTCACCTTGCTTGTAATAACTTAACAAAATGTTGCAGAATACGTGCAGCTGCAGCTGCTGCTGTTGCTGCTTCATTTGTAGCCAGTGCACCATCAGCTAGAAGGCTAACAGTTCAAAGATACACAGTATGTTAATTTTTTCTTGCCATTAAAGTTAAATTACTATGTCGCATCACATGAAAATATGGCTAAGCTAATACTACGAATAATAGTTTTTTTAGAGGCAATTTGCTAAATATACTAACAGTTGTGATAAAATATCATATTTGTTAGCATGAGTAACTGTTATATGTTAGGCTAATCAAAAGGTGATGTAAGTTTCATTTGTAACTCAACAAGTGTTTGTTTTAACGAGTGAATATTATTTTTGAGACTAACAAGTGTCTAAAATTTTTGTCATGACTAACTTTAGAACCAAAGTTTTCTTTCAAAGTTGTTAACTTTTGTATATTACCTTTTAGTTATGACATTGATTAGATGTAGTTTTGAGGAGAACTTACGAAAGCTTTAGCTCTTTAAATAAGCTAAACATTTATCACAAGTTCTGTTTAGTAACCAATATAGATATTGCATAGAAATGAGAAAAAGGTAGCGAAAATTCAATTGGAGTTGCGTTTCAGATTATTAAAATTTACTCTCGAGACACAGAACCAGACATTCGTAAAAAGTTGTCACCCATAGTTTGCTATATGTGCTAACTTGAAATTTGTTTCTGCTTCGTTTTACGTAAACTCACTATCCATTGATATACGGTTTCAGGTCATTGCAAGACACAAGGATCCTAAATTTGGGACATGAGCTCCGGTTACGTATGTACTCAAAGCTGCACTAATGTAATTCCCAATACTTCTGTGCTCCAACATCTGCTGGTCGAATGACTGCTGTTCTTGCTATTCTCTCAAAGCCTACATAAATTGGTCCAAGTCAAGGTATACTTTAATACTGTCTTTTTATAAACAGTACTTAATTTTTTGTATTATATTTCGGATTTCAGATCTTGATGTTTCTATATTTGATTCAAGATTCCGTATCAGTCGTGTTGATTTATACTAACTTGAAAAATATAGAATATTTAATCTCTTGCATATCATACAAGACATGTCCCTTTTTTCAGGATGTAGGGTGACTATTTACTTGGGATAAGTTGATTAAATTGTGTTTTTTCTCAGATGGGCTTTATAAACTTTTCTTGGGGCTAAAAGAGAATGGTTTAAATAGTTAAAAGTCACACTTAAGTCAATATTTTAGTTATTAAAACCTTGTAAATCGTTAATTAACTGTTTTTAAATGTGGACAAAGACTTTTTGCGGGTCAATAAGATCTAGCCCTGCCTGATTTGTTTCAACCAGGACCAGTTATGTCGTGTTTTAAAACTTCTATTCTGAATATGGATAGCGCTGATGTAAATGATTAGTTGAAATTTTCTTAAAACTACTCATTTGATAAAAAGTTTAGATCGACGTTAAATCTATTCATTTAAAACTTCTTCCAAGCAGTTCTATCCATATGTCGTGTTTTAAAACTTCTATTCTGAACGGCTAGCTACGGTTGGCTATATTGTAAGTGTTGTATTTATTATATGTCCACATTTACTTGAATTATTGTATATTGATGCAGAAATCAGTGGAAGCTTCGGATGAACCTTGCGTACCTTGCTGCAATTGCTGATTCACAACCACAAACACCCGTTGTTCATTCTCAGCTGCATATCTCAAACGAAAGAGTTGCTTTTTGCAAGGATAGGTCAGTCAAAACATTTGCATGAATTAACTAAGATATTGGCAAGGCACTTGAAGCGGAGTTTGGACAATTATGCATAATTCATGTTGCAGGTTGTAAAGGCTTTGTTGTTTAATAATTTGTGAATAAGCACACCATGACTATTATTTAGCTTTAATTATTTAAATTGCCAAACAATCTGTTACATTTATATTTTTGCTACAAACAAGTAATGTCGTACTCTTTTATGCTACTTTGCTGATACGAAATGCCGCCGTAACAAAGACATAATTCGCAGCCTTGTTTTGTATATAATATGCAGAATAGAAGTAAGATATAATAAACACATGGACGAATTTTTACATCGTCAATAAAAAAACATTAACAATGTCATTTAATTTATTTAATCAGTGAATAGGCATGTCGCGTCAACTACATATGATATTAGGATCAAATTTAAAAGTACATATACGATATTAATATTTTTAAAGTTATCTAGTAATATTTGTATATTTTCAAAAGTATCTTGCTGTCATACGAAATTGAAACACACATGTAGGAATGGCAATGAGGCGGGTTTGGGGCGGGGCGACCACCCTCCATCCCCAAACCTGATTAGCAAACCACGCCCCAAACCCGCCCCGATCCTCAATGGGGATCTTATCGGGGCGCTCCATTGGGGCGAGATGCTCCCCCAAACCCGCTCCGATCCCCGTTGGAGATCTTATCGGGGCGACTTTACGAGCGCATTGCTCCACCAAATACACGTTGTTCTTCGTTTATTATTATTTTTACGCCATATTTTTTACAAATGTGATTACATGCAATAATATGAATAATCAAGAACCCACTAATAATATAATAATTAGTAGCGTTCATAAGTTTTCAAGAAATTATACATAAATAATTATAACCACGTTAAAAAAAATCAAAACTTCTTTTAAAAACATTACACAAAAAAGTTTTTATTAATCACAACTTGCAATCTTGCAAAGATATAATACTACAAAAATTTGATAATATTGGTTTATTACGTAAATACTAACATAACAATATATGAAAATAATATATCGATATGTATGTATAGTTTCGGGGCGGGTTGGGATGTTATGCCCCGTCCCCGCCCCGAACCCGATAAGAATCCTCGTTAATGCCCCGAAACCCGCCCCGTAACCCGATAAGCATGCCCCACCCCGCTTCAAAAACTTCGGGTTTTGAATTTCCCCACTGGGTTCAGGTTTTTTTGCCATCCCTGCACACATGTCAACGGAATTGATAAAATCGAGAAAATGTGAGATCACAAAAGCATTCGATTCTTCTTATGAGGAAACATATAAAAGTCAACTAATTAAAGTAACAATGAAATTAATTTGGCAATATTAGCCTTGCTCCTATCAACTAACTGGGTCTTTTAAGAAAAAATAACAAAATAAGTTGATTCATACCTTATAAATCGTCAGCTACATTGTATGAATATAATGCATTACCATCTCAAACTTCTATCTTTAAAAACTAACCAAAAGTAATAGCAGGTGCAATTGCAATGAAGATGGAAAAACAACCTAGCAAATTTATTAAACCCTTCGTTTCAGCTCCTCCAAAATTTCGTAACTATAAACTAGGATTCATAGATGAGTTTGTATTTCCCGCAAACGTTGGTGTTGTTCTTTTCTTCCCTGCAAATAGAGATAACAACCTACAGTTTGTTACCAAGCTAGAAAAATCGCTTGAGAGAACCTTAACACGATTCTACCCTCTTGCTGGTAGATATATTGACGAAAACCACTCCGTTGATTGCAGTGACCAAGGTGCTGAATATATATATGCCAAAGTAAACATTAAACTTCAAGACATTCTTGTTCTAAAAGAGAATGTTATCTTCTTTAATGAATTCATTCCATCCAAACTTGGGGTTGCTTATCATCTCAATAATTCGTTACTTGCAACCCAAGTGACCACGTTTGAGTGTGGAGGTGTAGCACTTGGTGTAAGTGCTACTCACAAAATTGTCGATGCGTCTACTCTATGCACATTCATAAATGAATGGGCTGCTACGAACAGAGAAGAAAATGAAACAGAGTTCAAAGGGCCTGGATTCAGCTCATCCTCATTGTTATCTGCACGTGGTTTAAGTCATGTACCAGTACAACCCATCACCGATGATATGCTAAACAAGTGTATAGTGAAGAAATGTGCATTCAGTGAAAGTGCCATATTGAACCTGAAAGTAAAGGCCATCGCCAACCAAAAAGAGAGCACCCGTCCATGGTCAAAAGTACAGCTTGTATCAGCAATCATTTGGAAGGCCCTCAACAGTGTTGATCGAGCAATACACAATTGCCCAAGACAGTCTATTCTCACCCAGGCAGTAAACTTAAGGGGGAAAACGGCATCATTAATACCGGAAAACTCCTGTGGGAATCTTTGGGGCTTCTGTGCCACAAAAGCTACAAGTCTGGAAACAACCGAAGAGTTGGCAAATCTTTTAAGCGATTCTATCAATAAAACAATAACAAACTTCTCAAAGGTGGACCATAACACCGAAGAAGGGCAAATGATTGTTTTGAATTCGTTGTCACCTATGAGTGATTTGACCGTTGCTGAATCGACTAATTTGATCTTCTTCACTAGTTGGTGCAAATTTCCTTTTTGTGAAGCTGACTTTGGTTTTGGAAACCCCACCTTGGTTGCCCCTGGCACCATTCCGGTGAAAAATATAGTATATTTGATGGGCGATGCAGGAGGTAATGGAATCGAAGCATATGTTTCTCTTAAACCCAAAGACATCCCTCATTTCAAAGAAGCTCTAGAGAATGTCCACGCTTTTGCCATTTAAAATCTATAGCTGTGTTCATCTTCCAGGATTGACTTTCATGTTTTTCTATTCTTGTATACTTTATTATTTTTCATGTATCACCGATAACCGTCTCGATCTTCTCATGTAATCAAACAATATACTGCGTGAGAGAAATGAAACTACAATAATCTCAATGAACCCCTACCAATCAAGTTATCGAAATTAAGAAAAACTTTAATAAGGTTACCTTCCGTCCCTACCCCAATTATATTTCACTCATACTTTATCCCCCACTCCTGACTCCCCCCAACTCCTCCGCCCCGCGCTCTCTACTCGATCGCACCATCTCGGAGAATAGAGAAACAATCTAAGTAGATAGCAATTAATTGGTACCCTCATTAACTAACACGAAATGAACTCGGATAATTGCTACGTAAGCGGAGACAGCTAAAACTCAGAAGCCCTAACAGCATCAAAGGGAAGTACCCGAATGGAAACCGTTTAGACATAAGCTTGCAGCACTGAACTGATGAACCTGCACTCATGAAGAAAAACCATTAAAGGGACTCTAAAACGTACGGGAATTTAGTTCCCTGTACTTAAAGGTTTTTACGTGATCGATTCGCCGCGATCGAGCCTCCATACGTAAACACCCCATGATTCGATGCAACCTGTGTTGTATGTCATCAACAAAACGATTATAACACAATGCATTTGGCGGAGCAGAAAACATGACTCGACTATTAGGTGGGCAAAGTTACACTAACCAAGATTAGAAATTGAGGCACTTTTAGTGATTGTTTTCTTTACGATCGTATGCAAATAAAGAAAACAAGACATCTATTTATAAATATTTTTGGCATTTGAAAACTATTTTCTCACAATCTCAAAAAGTCCGATTTATGTTGCATGAGGATATACGTGGTTTTGTTGCATGAAGAATCAGTCTTCATTTATATCTACTAAACTGCCACGTTTGCAACTAATTCAGTAAAATAGTTTATCAAAAGGGAGTTGATTTGTATACGTTATTTTTTTTTACACGACGCATGAACATGCGTCAGAGTGTTGTACTGTCTACATCAATGTGTATCACTGGGTGTACTTTTGTGGTGTATGTCAAAAAAATAGTGTGTACAAATCACTTCCCTTATCAAAAACTATGTTGATAACCCCACCATACTCATTACTACGTATTGTATTTGTAAGATCATTCACTATAGTAAATGATTATAAAGTTTTATAAATTAAGTTTTTCATGCCACATCGACATGTTTTAGACTTTGAGTTTATTAACTTATTTTCCCTACTATGTATATAAACATCCTTAAAAACATTATAATTGTTATTTACAACAAATGAATTATAATGGCTTTGATATTAGAAAAAGTCTAATATTTAGGACATTTTCATGTCACTAAGGGGGTATATAAATGAATATTTCACTATTTTTTTTTTTTTTTTTTTTTTTTTTTTTTTTTTTTTTTTAATTATAAATACATACAAATACCAGGATCACCTGGGTTAAAACGTTTAATGCTACCGCCCGGTACATACCCGACCCGGGCATTTAATGTGTGACCCAACATTTTAACAAACACTGACTCCGTCTATCTTCTTTTCATTCTTTCTTCTTTCTAAAATGGAGTATTAATTTGAACGTTATAGAGATTACGTGTTCTTGCCTTTATAAAAACTAACGCACCCAACAAAAAAATACAATAAAAATAAAAAAAAAAAATACTCATATTAACAAACCAACAGCCCCTACACACACACCAAATTCACCACCACCACCAGGTTAAAAGTTTCAGCGGCAGCGGTCATTTGTGTTGGAACACATAAGTAAGAAATTGGTTGCCTATTTTCAGCTTTCGATCTAAACCCTAATAATATTTATTTCAGTTTTTATTCTTTTATTATATGATGCTTTTCTCACTTTAGGTTTATGTATAGGGCTTACTTGATGTGTAGGTTGTGGTGGGTGATCGATTTCTTGCCAACACAATTAGATTGCATGTAAGTGATGTCGATTACTTGTATTCTAGAATAATTATGATATATAGGCTGAATCGAATAAGCTCATAAGCTGCTAAATAAGCAAATTGTAAAGTAAGGGGGTGTTTGTTTCTGCTTATGTAGCTGCTGTGGCTTTCTTATGAGCTTATTATAGGTTGAAAATTGGAATTGATCTCATAAACTGAGAAGTATGCTTAAAACAACATCCTTATGTTTGTGGGTTTATATAATAGGCTTATGACATATAAGCCGAATCGAACAAGCTCACAAGCGGTTAAATAAGCAGTTTGTAAAGTAAGGGGTGTTTGTTTCCGCTTATGTAAGGGGGTGTCTGTTAAATAAGCTCATGGCTTACTTTTTATATAATCCTTATGTCTTGTCTACGGATGGCAATGCTTGAGCGAAAGTGAGCTATCGCTTGGCTGTAGGCTACCTATGTCTGAGACAAATGTACGAGAAACGTCTTTCTTTCAATTTTTGATTAGTTAGAGGATGAACTTTTTGATAGCGTGTTGGGTAGCGTCTTTCCCTCTTTATTGATACAAAGGGTCATAATAAATTTAATGCACCTGGGTCAGAATGACATGTAAAGCAATGGAGGCTTTAACTATGATTCAACTGACATTGCAGCCTTATGGTGGTGAATTTGGTATGTGTGTTGGGGCGGTGGATCTGTTAATATAAGTATTTTTTGTTGGATGTGTTAGTTTTCTATGAATGAGATCAATGTAATCTATACGTGTCAAATTATTACTCCATTTTTGCAAAGAAGAAAAGACATTGATGAGAGAAGAGAGACAAAGTCAGATGTTTGTTTATAAAGTTGGGTCACACATTAAATGCCCGGGTTGGGTATGGACCGGGCGGTAGCATTAAGCGTTTTAACCCAGGTGATCTTGGTTTTTGTATGAATTTATAATATAATAGGCTTATGACATATAAGCCGAATCGAATAAGCTCATAAGTTGTTAAATACACACTTTGTAAAGTAAGGGAGTGTTTGTTAATCCTTATGTCGTTGTCTACGATGGCAATGCATGTGCGAAAGTGGGTATCATGTGGCTAGCTACCTTTGTGTACGCTGCCTGTGATAGCCCTTTGCGCAATGTACGTGACACCGTCTTTCTATTTTTACGGTTTGTTAGCGAGTCGGCTCTGCTTTGAGCTAGCCGCTTTCCCTCTTTAATGACACCCGGGTCGGACTAACATTTAATGCACCCGGGTCAAAATGACATGTAAAGCAATGGAGGCTTTAACTATGATTCAACTGACGTTGCAGCCCTATGGTTAGTTCTTTTTATATTTGTGTACTTCTTAATATTTCATTCAAACCAAGCAGAGAGGCATAAGAAACGTGTAAAGTCAACTGGTATGTTTCTGATAAACCCTTCTACATACGTGTTTGGAGTATCGTATCATTGTGGAAAAAAGATAGAAAAATCTTAAATGCCAACATTACCTATTTGCGGTGTAATACTAATCAATGTTTTATTTAAAGCGGGATAAATCGGATATTTGAATGTATCATATTTTCCTGTGGTCTTACATTGTGAGAGGGTGTTCAAAATTTATCTGTATTGCTGTATTTGGGGCCGCCGGTTTGGTTTTCTCATGTAGATTTGTGTTTCTTTAATTGGTTTATATTTGGATTTGCAGCAGCATGTTAGTTGGAAAATGGTAACTTTCTACACACTTTAGGCTAAATAGGTATTGGAGTACACTACTTAAACCAGGTGGTTAGCTCCTAGATGCCGTATTATATTTCAAAATTAAGCGATACTTGTATTGGAAAATTGTTGGAGTATGCTTCGTGTATATTATCCTTATTATATGGCTAGATAAGTGTGAGCCTTAGATAGGGTAACAACACTTATCCACTTGATCGGTACCATTTTATACATCGTGTATATTGCTACCCGTCATGCTCCAGTCCCTATATATAATAATCCTACGTAATCGAGATCTATATTGGGCGTTTTATCTTAACTTTGTTATGTACTTAGTTTAAAGGAAGTAGTAAACATATGGGAGGTCCATTTGGAGCCCTCTACATGGCCGGCCTTTTGGAGTGTGTTTTAGGAGGAGATAAGATTAATTTTATGATATAAATATATGGATATCTTCTCATAATTTGGTGATATAGGTTACCAAAAACGTTTTCCCTCTCTCTCTATTAAAACATACGACACAAATTGATTTCCTATCTAGGGTTTTCGATTTTGATCTTTTAATCTTGAATCTTGATCATTCAAGACTTGATCCCAAGGTTACAGGTTTAAGGACTAGCATCCAAGAGGTATACGATGAAGCGTAGTGTGGATACATCATGGAGGTGATCTACTTTGGTCACTTGGTTTCTTTGATAGATCATGTACAAGAGAAGGTTGTTCTTTGATTCTACCGATCACACTACAAAAGGTAATAATCGTTGTTTTTATTTTGATTGATCATATGACTCTATGGATCCGTTGATAGGTGCTTGTTCCGATGCATTTAATATTTGTTTATATGATAATCATTTGATTCAGCACCTATAGTGGTATCACGAGGCATCATATGATGTCATATGATCATCTTGTATGCATAAAAATGGCTAAAAACGCGTGTTTTTGATGGATTCAAAAGGAAGACTTTAAAACAGTCCCTAGGGCCTAATTTTTGAAAATAATTCGACCCAAATAGGGTCTTATGATCTGGTATTTTTGATCCCATAGCCATTTGTTATGCATACTTTAATTGGTTTTGTTATCGGGTACGTGTAAAAGGGCCCAAATCGCGCGTTTTAGAACGATTCTTGAATCGGTTTTAAATCAGCCCATTGGGCATTAATTTCTGAATTAATATGGTTGTCATAAGGTCTTTAATACAGTACTAAGTGATCCTTAAGCCATTGGTTACACGTACCAATCGGGGTTTTAATTATTGTTAATTTATTTCTTCGATTCGTTGGCTAACAATTTATTTCTTGTTAATTACTTTTTATCCATGGAAAATACATGCATGTTTGGCCATGGACTTAGACAACACCTTGTTAATACATGATATTATGGTATTATTAGGTTGTGTATGCAAAGCCGATGAAAACCATGACCACTTGTGGCTAGTTTCGCTTGATATTGCATTTAATTTCAGTTTTGGGTTTTGCCATTGTTTCGGCTTCTTTTTGTATGATTTTAATTTTTGTTGTAGCCATTGTTTGGGAACTTTATAGTAGTTAGATGATTGGATAAATGTATTTAATCATAAAATTATTGTAACCGATGTTTGGATTCGAATGACGCTAAAGTTAAAGGCCATAAAAGTAAAATTCGGGGATGCTGGGTAACCTTTCACTAAAAATGGATTTCCCGGAGTTCTATAAGGAGTTAGAGGCTGAATTTTGGGGAGCAAGTGCAAAACTCATGGGTCTGCAACTTCTTCAACTGGAGCTCAGATTAGGGGTAAGATTCTTCTTAGGGAGTAGTTTCAGGCCGTCAAGTCAGCTGAAATTTTATAGTTGTTCTTCAGGCGTTTATGTTCATTAGGGTTTCACTTGCTACATGATGGTTCTTGGGCAAGTGGGGAGCCCTCTTTGTGGTTGTGTGGTTTAACCCTTATTTGAAATTCTTGGTTTCGTATGGCTCACGAGACCAAGCTATGTTTTTTATCGGGTTTGTGGCTTTGGCCTTCTTGTGGTTATGTTGGTTTGTTGACTTTTATGTATGTTTGGAATGTATATAACTTGCAAATGTTTTTTTTAAAACTAAATCTCTTGATTTAGTTTAAAGTTCTAAAGTGGATTTGAAACTAACATCTTGTTTTAATGATAAATAACATAAATAAATGTTTATGATTGTTATTTAATTTATGTATGTGCAAACTAATTTTTATTCCTATAGGATTTAATATTTAGTCATGAAAATGAACAACTTGACACACATAAAAGATATAAAACAAGTATTAGACTTGAGGTTAAAAATAGTTTTTAAATTGTGCTATAAAGGTATGAAGGCATGATTCATCGTTACACACTTTCTTGAGCGTTATATTTATCAAAACTTTATACCCGTCACAAATTTAAGTCATGTCGTCCAATTGGTTAAGATCACTTGCAATTACCTTTTTCTTTGTGTGAGACGTAGGTGAATTGTAACCCAAGGTGATTATTCTCTATGCATGAGACCTAGATATATTCTCTACAATGTTCTTACGCATTGGATGTTAATCGAGGTTAAGCAGGGTGAAGACCTTGGCTCGACGGCAAGGCGGGACTACACATGCCAGCTTGGACATTGTTTTCCGGTTAACAAAGTCATGGGTCCCATAAGGTTTAAGTTGGCATAGAGGTTTTTGCAATTGGTGAACGTCACCTACCTATTGAATCTATCATTGCTAGCAGATCAACTGATGTGATGGTGGAACCTCAATGAGGATCTTAGCCTTTCGTAAAATTAATTGTTTTATATTATAAACAAGGGTAGTTAATTTTAAAAGGATAATTATCGAAAATACTAAATTGAACTTTGTAATTTCTATTAATGACATTTATGCAACACAAACCGTAAACAAAAGTTTGTTTCCTTTCCTTATTAGAGGAAGACAAACTAAGTCTTCTTTCCTTGTAAGAAAAAGACTTATTCCTATCATTTCTACTTGTATGAGAAAGCTATAATAGGAACACTTAAATTTTCCAATCCTAATCAAACTCAAAGCATACTTACTCGAGAAATCGTTTTGTCTTGTAAAAGTCAAACGGTTAAGTACGGTTGCACATCTTAGTTGGATGACTAGAGAACATGTTTTCTATAGCCACCAAATAATACATCTTGAAGCGTCAAGACATAGTATGAGTTTTAATAATTAGAAATGGAAATCTCAATAAATCGCGAAAGAGAAAAGGAAATTAATAGCATCTTTTCTAGTAGTTTTCCTTAACTCGATAGTTTTCCTAAGATTCTACACACCCTTGAGGTAATGTAAAAGGAGGAATTGCATGCAAAACTTTCAAGTTAAAGAATGGCATTGATGGTTAGTCCATCATATATATATATTAGAACTTGATGCACTTCCTTGAATATCTAAGTACATGTTTACTAGTTCGTGAGGCTCACATTAGAGATAATGTGAAGATTTTCAAAGAGTAGAAAAGTAAATAAATTGCTACTTGCACTTCATTGGTATAGACACACATTTAATGTTGTCTTATCTAGAGTGAGCAATGCATTTTACTACTGATATAGACGCACATGTAATGTCGTCTAAATTTAGTGGAAGCTATGAGCTTATCACCTTGTAAGTGACCATTTTATTTCTAGCTGGTCTTGAAATAATACATTACTTTTCACATATGAAGCATTATAGTTCTATAAGAATCATTGCATATTCTTCTATTAGATAACTTATAAAGTCGCTGCCTGAAATGTTATCTATGTAATATTTATGCATGATTGCTTATTAAACAATAAAGTTCTAAATATACTGTAATGCAAATGTGATTTTAGTTTTGACTCAAATCATATCATATCTATGAAATTGTCATATTATTCATACAAACAAATGGAAGCGTGGTGGGCTCATAACCCACTAGTCTCAGGATCATAACCTGACTCATAATATGCTCACTTATTTGTATAAATACTTGTTGTTGTGCCATGCACAAGTGGGAGAAATCCTAATTGTGTGCAAGATACAAAACATAACAATATGACTAATGGTTTTTCTTAACCGCGTGGTAAGAAAGCTAATATTCTACTAGGACTTATACACCTTGCAAATGTGATTTTTTTTTAGCTTTTGGACTTAAATAATTTTCAGTATATGTGACATTGTCTATATTATTCATTACAAACACTACAGAAGCAGTTGGACTCATAACCCACTTAGTCTCAGAGTCGTAAACTCTGACTCATAAATATGCTCACTTGTTTGTATAAAATACATGATGTTGGGCCCATGCACAAGTGGGGAAAATCCTAATTGTGTGCAAGGTTACAAAACTCATAAACAATATGACTAATGGTTTTCTTAACCGCCATCGGTAAGTAGCTAATATTCTTACTAGGACTTATTACACCTCGATGTAGTTGCCCTACTTAGAACTAGTGTCATTAAATAATGAATAACTACTTCATCATAATTCACTAAAAGTTTAACCAATATGGTTTATGTCTTATGTAAAAGACATCAATTAGAAGTATGTAATTAAATTGATAAGATAGTTGTTGCCATAGAGTCGTCGTTCAATAATACTTTTTTTGATATGCTTGTGGCTTCTTGTAAAGACATAAACATAAGGTCCTTGAACTGTTCAAAGACTTATAAAGTAAGCAATTGACTTGTCATGTCTCCTTGTCACGACATGTACATGAAGTCATTGAAATGTTCAAAGAGTATAACGTAAAAGTTAGCTTGCGATTAACAGTGTTTGTCTTCTTGTTAAGACCGCTTTGTAACATAAAATCCTTGAATTCTCTAAAATTCTATCGTTTATAGCATGCAATTGGCTCTTGAATTTTTCTGTTATGACATTTATGTTTGAACAAATTGGCTAGTATGTGAGCCCTAAAGGTTTTTGGTTATCTAAAGAATTGTGATACTGGGGGTCTCACAATCCCATTACTCTTAGATTCCCCATCACTATGGTATGTCTACTATGTAAAATCAAACTCTATTGATATTGTTCGATTTTTGATAACTTTAACTACCCTACCTCTAATCTTATCAAGGTTAACAAAATTAAGTAAGCCATGTGTTTACTCAATATGGTTCCAACCAAGAAGGTAACTAAGACACCATCAGGTTATGGAATGGGAAGACTCCCATTAAGTCTTAACTGAAGTTATGAATTTGTTGAGATCACGTTAAGCGTGTCATTAGCAAACTAGAGTCAAGAATTGTCAGTGTACATTATACATCCCAAACGAGAACAATTTTATTATTGCTCGACTTGCTGCGTATTTGGAGAAAGTCTCCTCTTACACGAAGCAAGTGAGAGCATCTGTTTTTAGAGAAAGTCTCTTCTTACACAACCTTCTGAATGCACTAGCTAATGACATAATAAATATTGAGATATAGTCCATGAAAGAAAATCATTTTTGGAATTTGATTGATCTTTCACCAATCGGTAAGACTGAAAGGTTAAATTGGTTCTTCTAAGAGAAGACTAATATGGACAAAAATGTACACACATTTAAATGCACGCCTTGTGATAAGGGTTTTACTTATACTCAAGCGATTGACTATGATTAAAGCTTCTTTTCCTTGCAAGCGTTAAATGAATAAAGATATTAATTACCATACTTGATTTCATGAATATGAAATATGGCAATTGGATGTCAAAACTCCTTTTTGAATGATTACCTTTGCTAACAGTGGTCGTTGTCGTATTCACACTTGTTTTTGTGCAAGCTGTAATAATCCAAGTGGGGGATCTAGAGCATGCTCTAGAGCTGGGATCTTGATTTAAATCAATAATTTGATTTTGATTGAAACAAAGATAACTCCTAAGTACACCTTAAATCTAGTCGGAGCATTATGTTTTATTTTTTTTTATATCTTATATGTTGTCAACATATTGGAAATAATATTTCACCTAAGCTAGATTTTAATCCTTAGTTTGGAATAATATTTCCATCGAGAGATATACGAAATAAAACATAAAACATTGGATTAATTGTTTATAGGATAAAACAATACGCGATAAATATGTTCTAACACAACATGACACATCATTGAGCAAAACTCAAGTTCTATCTCACTTGATAAGTTGAACACATGTTTGAAAACGTTTGGTTCGGCTAAAGGTTTTTTTTTATGTATGTTAATGATAGTATTAGACTAATTGCTAGCAACTTGCGATGAATGCAGATGAACCTACATACATTGTAACTAAGTGAAAGTCATTAGACTTAATATTGAAGAAACATTTTAAAGGCCTTTTAAGGAATTAAATGACATGTTCATTATTTACGGATTTTTAATAGGAGGATTAGTGATTGAGTTTTATACACTAATAGATATTTGATTAAGATGATTTTAAATCCTTGTCATGCCAGGAATTTTCATCATAATTATTATTATTGTTGACATTAGACATGTGGTTTAAAAGCATTGTTGCAATATGCATTAAAGATTTTAAAATACTTTACTGTTTCGGGATAGCTGCTAAGAATGACTGTCTCATAAGGTGGTTTTGCTCTTCTTCAAACAACCTATGTAATTGGTTCATGGCGATGCTCAGTATTTATTATATCTAGAAATTTGATACGCCACATATACAAAAATGACATTCATCGTATATTCAAAAATCTTTTCAATGCTTGTGAGTTTTGAAAACAAGTATTTCTCAATGGTCACTCTGATGAACTTACTAAGTTTGGTACTTTTAAAAAGCCAATGTCTTTTACCAATCATGTTTATCATGCCAAGGATAGGAACATTGATCATTTCGACCTGCTAGTAGTCTTATCGTATATACTGTTTTTAGTATTTGGATAATGAAATGTTAAGCAGTTGTATTAAACAATGAATTGATATACCTGGTATGATCGTCTTTATTTATACAACTGTGTTCTATATTTGCATGTTTAAATCCATGAATAATTTATTTATTCTAAATGTCCATCTGTCAATTATATATGATACGGGAGCATATTGAATAAGACAAATGTGAGTGTTTTGGTCATATTCATAAAGTATGAATATTAAAGGATGATACCTGCCAACTCATAGGTTGTTTCATTAGATGACCACAACCTACCTGTATTACTAATAATGAGCGGGATCAATAGTTATAATCTCACAAAGTGTTTATTGTCTCTCAGGCCACATACTTGAGATGCATAGTAGGTTTTGTTTGTGTGTGGAATGTCAATTTTGTTATGGTTCAACCTGACCTGGTTGAAGGCTGCTTTTTATTGGCCATTTTTCAGGAGGGATATGAATACACATAACAGAACACGTGCAGTCATAATAAGTTTTGTCAGCCATATGGTATAGTGTAAGATATTACTGGGCACCCTCGATGATTTGAACAGATATATGTGTGGCCCCGCATCATAATGTAATTAAGATGATACTAATTAATTTAGTTATAATCTAGTTCAATGTCTTTATCTGAGAAACAATTTGTTAAAAAACAGAAGGTCTTATGATACATGTCAAAGGTTTAACATAGTTCCTGAAACAAAAGGATGATTGATATCTAACTATTTAATTGGAGATGTTTTATGACACTAGCATCATATGTCTCTGGGGGCTCATTGGTGGTGTTGCTTGACGCTTACTCTTGCTTGTATAATTACTTGATTATTATGACGTGCGCAAGTGGGAGCTGTTGGAGTATGCTCTTATCATAATAACTAATTATATGGCTAGACACATGTGAGCCTATAGGGTCACACACATATACATTGAGGTACCATTTTATATATCGTGTTTATTGTAGTTGGTATATAATAATCATAAGTAATCTAGATCATTATTGGCGCTTCTAATAATAAGTAGTGTACTATACTTTATTGGAATTGAAAAGTTTAATGAAAGACCCACCCTAACACCCAATATGTGGTGGACGGACACTATTAGAGAGACAAAAGGGATAAGATCAAGTTAATTTTCGTTAATAAATATGAGATATTCTCTCATTAATTTGATTACCAATTTATTTAAAAATATTCCCTTATTTTCTCATATATATAAAAGACAAAACTAACATTATGTGTTATGTGTTTTTGTTTTTCTTGATCTAAATTTTGAATCTTGTTCATTCAAAGGGGTTTTACAAGGTTACGGGGTTAAGACTAGCATCTATTTGGTATGCAAGGAAGTGTAGTGTGGATACATCATAGAGGTGATCTCCATTGATCACTTGGTTTCATTGGAAGTGTTGTGTTAAGGTGAAGGTCGCCATTTGATTCTACCGATCTCAGTTACATAAGGTATGCTTTTCTTGTTTTAACTTTGATTGATCATATGACTCTATGGATCCGTTGATAGGTGCTTGTTCCGCTGCGTTTAATGTTTGTTTATATGATAATCTTTTAATTCAGCACCTATAAAACTCAAGTATAAAGCTTTATAAGATCAAAAAATCTTCATATAGTTATGAATTAGCAATAGAAAATTGCGGTTATTAACATGTTGGCAGGATTGGGTAGTGGGTAAAAATGGATAATTTTTTGCATGGGTCCGGTTGGGTTTACCCACGAAATATCCTTTTAGCAAGCTAGAACAAATCTGCCCGTTCATCCTGATTTTTCCGCATAAATAGCTATTGTAATGACCAACTTTTTTGTCATGATTAATCAGCAAAAAACATAGCAGATGATTTTTTCTATTATAATTACTGTGGCTTTTAAGATACTTAAGGCTCTTTTTCTAAAAGAAATGAAAATCGGTTAAGTGGCTCAAACATGTTGAAATAAAATGTTTTTGATCATACCTTACTGTAAGTGCTAAATTCTCAGTAAGTGTTGAATTCAGTTTCCTCAACGAACATAAACAAGAAATAGATGAATGGAGATGAATAATAACTAATCTATAACTAACTAAAACTGTAAAAACTACCATCATAGTAATTGAGAGCAGCCTCCTCCCGAAACTCAATCATGTGATATTCTTCTTACAAATTAAGCCCGTAGTCATAAGGTTATGTAAGTATAGTGTATTATAAATAATTTAAATGAGTAAGCCCCATTTTTCTATGACCAGGGAAGGGCTTGGTCTACTTTGGATTGATTCCACCCTTCTATATTGACTCTAGGTAACACATCCCTTAACATCGTGGATTATATACAGTAGCGGAGATAGGAGGGGGGGCACGGTGGGCACGTGCCCTTCTAGCAAAAAATTAGAGTGTAAAATTTTTAAAATATCTAGCTATTTCTTTAATTTGCCCCTCAAATGACGGATTCATAGTGTAGTTTTAAAAAATTATAAATGCGTGCCCCATCGACCAAAACTTTTTTACATCGCCCCTGATTATATAGCTAGGGCAGGTCCCTGAAGAAGTTTGCAGCTTTTAAGTTGTGACCTGTTATTGGGATTTCAAATCTTTTACAGCGAAACTACTAAATTGACCCAAACTTTCGCACGTACATTGAAAACACTCCGATTTTCATCAAGCTATTTGACTGTCATGTTTATGTCAATATGTGTATGCAGTTTTGGTCAGGTGATTACGTATCTTTTGCGTTGGAATTTGAGTCCAATTTGTTTTACCGGAGAGAAGGGTATTGATTGTTGGTTCATATGTAAATAAAGTTGGTTCTAATCGTAGCGGTGACCATGGATTACTGAATGTTCGTCGTAGCAGGAGGTTTGGAAGGAAGAGATTGTTGTTTTGGTTGTTTTCATTTGCTGTTATATGTTCGATTTGCATTGCTGTTTTTGGATTCAAGATGTTTGAATAAGCATGTGTCTGTATTTGTTCTCTTTACCACAAACATGTAAGTTTTTTTTAATATATAGTAATACAAAGTTTAAAAAAACTGCAATTGGCTCATTTGTTTGCATCTCTTATACTGAGTTTGGTTATAGAATACTTATTACATGTTATGTTTCTTAATCATCAAACATGTAAGTTTTTTTTTAATATACAGTAATACAAAGTTAAAAAAAATTGCAGTTGGCCTCATTTGTTTGCATCTCTTATACTGACTTTGGTTATAGAATACTTATTACATGTTATGTTTCTTAATCATCTTTTGCATAATGATCTAACTTTTCATCTCAAAACAACCATTTTACAACTACGCTTGCTTACCATAGTTAACAATTAAATATGTTTATAGTTTTTCCTGCACATGATTATTCAGCTCCTGCACACCCAACCCGACATCAACAACAACGTCGACCACCGCTGCCTACTAAACATCCCGCAGCGGAGCGCGGGCAGTAAAACTTGTTAATATAAAACATAAACATTTTCAAAAAAAATTTAGTTATTTTTAAACCTCTCATAATAAATGCTCTAAAGTAATTTATTTGAAACTTTACAACCTTACTATAACTTCCAACAGTTTATGTCAGTTATCGTGTAACAAAAGCTCGATCAATCAATACTAGCATAATGATTTATGTATACTTACTTTCTCATGCAAATAATTTAAATTCGTATTTTGAGTTCCTCGATCATTTCCACTGCTAGATGAGAGCTTGTAAGGCTCTTGAAAATTGTCAAACCCATTAATCCTTTGTTTTTCTTAATGGATAGAATTAAATTGTTGTTCAAATTCTTCTATTACAAACTCATCTCAATAGGCGAAAATATAATAATCAAAATTTAATTAAATATGACACATGAAACACTACTACAAAAATGTTCATAGAGTTCTGTTGGAAAGAGCCATATATCTCGGTTTTGCATACGGGCTCAAAAAGGAAAGGACTTTATTTGAAAACCAAATAGTGCCCGGTTTGGCAAATGGGGTCTATTATGGTAATTACCGAACATGGCTCTATGTGAAAAATAAATAATAATTTTTTTTTGGTAAACTCGATCATTAAATTAAAATTTGAAGAACAAAAGAAACCTAGTGTCATTATTCTTTATTTTCGTCTATAAGAAATCCTAACTATCAAATCTTTATCAGTCCGAATGTATGTTCATCAATACAAAATGTTCATCAATTTGATTATACGTTATCAATTTAAATGTATTTTCATCAGTCGAATGCATATTCATTAATTTAATTATATGTTAATCATTTCTAATATATCTTTATCATTCATAATCCCAATGTTTATATAATAAAAAAGTGTTCACGAGTTCAAATGTTCTCTATTCGAAAGTGTGTTCATTAGTCCGAATATATGTTCATAAAACAAATGCTCATGAATATGGTTCATGATGTCATTACGAATTGTCATGAACTTCATGAAGCAAACTAAACGTTAAACTATACTAACAAGTTTTTTTTACCCGCGCGTTGCTGCGGGACGGAGCGCGCGGGGCTAACTTTGATACGTACTGATATCCCAAGGAGTATTTGCGTTAATTGTTTCTGAGAATTTTTATGGAAAAACTGTTTGAAAATAGTGTTCTGTTGCATAGTTAGTCATTAAAAAGTCGAGGGTTATGTTTTGGACAAAAAGTGAAAGAGAGATTTTTTAAATTTCTAAATGGTTTAACCCCAAACGAAAGCTAAACAAAGAGCTTATTTATTATTTTATTTTTTTAAAACTCGGTTGTTTGGAATTAGTATTAGATTTAGGTGCAGGCTCAATGTTACTGGACCAAAAAAACTCATAAGCCCATGAGAAGCATTACAAAATATATAATAAAAGACAGTTGGATAGATGGGCCGGATGAGCCCAATGAAAAATCCACTGGTTTTTTGTTGGCATTCGTAATGCTAATTAACCTATGATACAATTCTCAAATGTTTGACTATCATTTGACCGCACTGCTACAGTGCTACAGTGTTGGGCCAAAAAACAAAAATTTATTAGCATCAAAAAATTGTGCCCTGGCCTAATTAGTTTTTTTTTTTTTTTTTTTTTTTTAAATTGTTGGCACAAAATAAAGAGGAAAAAAATGTTACAAAAGTACCGACGCATTGACATAAAAAAATACCCGCGGTAACATTTCCGAATTGACTTAAACAGTGTCATTTTACACCATGAGACTAAAAAAATAAATTCGCAAAAAAAATAAAAAATAAAAAAAATAAAATTTTACATTTTAGATTTAAAACGACGTAGGTTTTGACCTATGTGGCACTATTCATATTAAGCACTGTAGCATGCTACGTACTGCTGGGCCAAAAAAAAAAAGCCCCAAATAATTTCTAGCCCAAAATTTGGCCAGGCCCAATTAGTTTTTTTTTAAAATTGGTTGGCACAAAATAAGGATAGGAAACAAAATGTTACAAAAGTACGACGCATTGACATAAAAAAATATGCGGTAACATTTCCGAATTGACTTAAACAGTGTCATGTTATAATGAGACCAAAAAAATAAAATTTCGCTAAAAAAAAAAAAAAAACAAAAATTTTAACGCGAGCACAACGCGGTAAGACAATAAAAAAACTACTAAACAGATACTAGAATTTAAAACGACGGCGTTTTAACCTACTTTCACTATTCATTTTAAGTTAGCCCAAAAATTTAGGCCGGCCCAATTAGTTTTTTTTTTTTTTTAAATGTTCTAGGCCCGACATATGAAAACGCATGACTCACTTGGTAAACTTGTTTCGGTGCTGGATATTTGTCATTTAACTTTCAGTTTTGTGGTTTTGCCATTGTTTTTCGGCTGTGCTTTTTGCATGGTGTCTTTAATTTTTTTGTTGTAGCCATTTTGTTTGGTGCACGCTTTTATAGTCGTTTGGTTATGATAGGATTAAATTGTGTGAATGTTTGAATCATAAAATTATTTGTGTAACGATGTTTTGGATTCGAAATGTGGCGTCTCAAATAAGTTAAAGGTATAAAGTCAAAGTTCGATGTCTGCTGGAGTAATTTTTTTTTTTTTTTTTTTTTTAAATTTGTTGGCACAAAATAAAGAGGAAAAAAAATGTTACAAAAGTACCGACGCATTGACATAAAAAGATACCCGCGGTAACATTTCCGAATTGACTTAAACAGTGTCATTTTACACCATGAGACCAAAAAAAAAATCGCAAAAAAAATAAAAAATAAAAAAAATAAAATTTTAACGCGACGCAACAACGCGTAAGACTATAAAAAAAACTACTAAACACGATACTGAAAAAGTAAACCCGTACTATTAAATATGAGACCGACAAAATAAACTCGCACAAAATTAAAGAAAAAAAAAAGAATTAATGACACGCAACAACGCACGAAAAATTAACGTCCCGCAGTAACGTGCAAGAAAAAATAAACTTACACTATTAAACATAAAAAAAACGCACGAAAAAAAAAAAAATTAACGTACCGTAACAACGCGCCAAAAATTAACGCCCGCAGCAACGCGCGGGTAATCTTGCTTGTTGAGTATATATAATATATATAATGTCGACATGGATATAATAGAGATAGAGCTCACCGACGATTATGTATTTGGGTTTCTAAGAACTCTGAAGTTACTTAACCAGTTTGGCCTCTTGTTAGTTAGAATACAAAACTATTTCTGGGCCTAGCATTACCCCTCCATACCAGCCCAACATCTAGTTACTCTTTAATGAGCAACTTAAGCCCATTAATTCCTAGCTCACTCTTTTCCAACAGGCAACAATATCACAAACATATGTAGTGATGGTTTTACCTCGATTGTTACCGTAAATAATTCTAAATTAGATTTGGAATAGGAATCATACAGAACAAGTAATCATTAAAACAACATATGTAGGTTCTCAACATGATTAGCAAATAGAACAGAATTCAGATACATCATGAGTAAAATTTTAAAAATTAAAAATTGTGCGCATCAAAATTTCTTTTGCCAAAATTTTGTAAATAAAAAAATACTTTTAAATTTTCGAAAGCACAAAAAAAAATTCACAACTTTTTTATGCACCAACTTTCTATATCGTTTGTAAAAAGTTCAATAAATTTCGAATTTTAATTTATTTTATTCAAAGATACATTTCTCACCGATATCTGTTTTTTTTTACTTTCCGACAAAAGTATGGTTAAGCTTGTGGGATAATCAAATCATTTTCAACTTTGTGACGCTCTTTTTGGTTGCATTATCGTAACCAACATGTACTTTGGCACCAGTCTAAGCTAGATTTATTGGAAATAGTATTACTAATATACACATTGAGTGAGTGGTTTTGACAGTGGGTCACTTGCTACAGTAATGGGCTCCCATTTTGGGCCAGCCCGATTTTAGTTTTATTCTTATTTTTTTTAATTATTTTGTTTTTGTTTTTTTTAAATTTGTATGCACAAAGTAGGAAGGAAAAAAAATATTACAAAAGTTCTGATTTATTCAGATAAAAAAATACCCGCGAAAACATCTTCGATACCTAATAAGTTTAAAATAATCGATATGGTCACAAACATACAACCCATTATATTAAAAAAAACCCATATAGCAAAAAAAACAACACTTTAAACATGAGGCCTAACACATAAGTCATATAAAAAAAAATTATTACTAATATACACATTTGTCGACAAACTAGCCTAAAATTCGCATAAAATGTGGCCCAAAATCTGGTCCAAAGTAAAAAAAAAAAACTAGCCCAAAATTAGCCTGAAATCTGGCCCAAAGTAAAAAAAATACAAAACGGTCCCTCAACTTTTAACTATTTACGATTTTCTTACACAAAAAATTCCGTAAAAAATTAACAAAAAAAACACACAAGTTTTTATTGTTCACAGATTTTTTACATTCATCGGCCCAAATAAAAAGATATCGAACCGTCCAAAAAAAAAATATATTCGGGAAAAAAATTAACCCGTCCCAACGCAAAAAAAAAAAATTTCCCGAATCATACAAAAAAAGGAAATATCCGGGAAAAAATTAGCCAAAAATAGCCTAAAATCTGGCCCAAAGTAAAAAAATATATATACAAAACGGACTCTCACCTTTTAACTATTTACTATTTTCTTACACAAAAATTCCCGTAAAAAAATTTACAAAACCGTCCCAAAAAAAGAAAATATTCGGGAAAATATTAGTCCGTCCCAACGCAATTTTTTTTCCCCGAATCATACAAAAAAGAAAATATTAAAAATTAGCCCCGCATAACGCATCGCCCAAAAAAACCCCCCGAAACGTAAAAAAAAATTATTCGGGAAAAAATTAGCCCCGCCACAACGCGCGGGTTCATTTGCTTGTTAATCACATCTTTCGCTTTGGCAATATCTTGAAGCTCATGGCCTGAATTTTCCTAGCCCACTTACCTATATGATAGGTACGATTTTGGTGAACTCGAAACACATATCAAGACGACTCTCTAAGTGTAAATATAGTTTTTTCCTTACCGCTCATTTAGACATGCCAAAAGCACGTACAAGGACCACAGAGTGGCTAAAATTGGCATGCCCAAACCCGAAGACCTATTACTTAAACCCAACTAACGGACCGGTTAGACTTGATTCTTCAGGGACCTTGTTTCATCCTACAATGCAAGTTGTACATTCTTCTGTTTTTATGTGGGAATTACATGTGAAAACATCACGACTATTGGGAGAATAACAAACACCCCAAATTAAACGTGACAACTTTTTGGGTACGTAGTAATGATGACCTTAACTTGAGGTTGATTTCAAGACTGCAGTTTTGGATGGTTCCTGGCTTTTATTTCATGCAACAAAAAAGCCTATATTAAGTATTTTTATCATGTTTACATATGACACAAACGTCATGTGGATAAGCTTTAAGTTAATTTTCGGAAACTGTTGAGGTCATGTTACTTTGATGCGTGTGGGAGTTCTCCAAATAGGTGATAAAAAGCTATTTATGTAATATGACTTAGTTGTTTTTTTTTTCTTGATAATAAGATGAAGGGAGTTTAGTTTAACAAAGATTAAAATAAATTAATTGAGATAACTATAAACACTTATTTGAGAATCATACAGAATCACATATGATTTTATCTTACATGTACGTAACAAGTCAACAATTACATCTTCTACTAGATTTAGATCTAAGTTTTAATACATTTAGTTTCAATGTTTCTTTCAATGGCTAAATGTGATGACGTATAATAGGTATACCAAGTCTCCGGGCTTGGGCCATACTATCACTTGGGCTCCTGGGCCCAACTTAGTAGTCATGGGCCGAAACTAAACCCAATCCTGCATTGGTCGCGGCCTAGACACAGCAAAACAAACGTGGACCTAACTATAAGATACTTTCGTCCACGGAAAGCACATGCATCCGTACACACGGTTATTACGGAACCTTGCCCGACAAGGGAC
Source organism: Tanacetum coccineum (assembly GCA_026074375.1). Lineage (NCBI taxonomy): Eukaryota > Viridiplantae > Streptophyta > Magnoliopsida > Asterales > Asteraceae > Tanacetum > Tanacetum coccineum. The sequence goes on along the minus strand of BQNB010007662.1, from coordinate 60,973 downwards.
CCACTCTAGCCACTACGAAATACTATGAAATCCTAATACTAGACCCCTATAAATAGGGACCTAATACACAATGAACAGTACGATTTTCTCACTCTATACACTCATACTTTCTCTCTCTACATGTTTACTTACTTTCACGCCGGAGTCTAACCGTGGGGTCCGCCCCCCACGGTAAGGCTAACGGTTCTCTTGCTCTAATACAAAACCTAACGCTCAAATCATCCGGTAGCCCAATCCAATACAGGATTTGAGCCCAGGTCTATACCCGACACTTATTTTGTATTAACAAGTGGCGCCATCCGTGGGACACGAACGCAACCACGTTTTGTAAAAAACTCACCATGAGCACTCATGAACAACAAACCTCAACAATTTCCACATCCGTTGTACGGAACACTGGGGGAAAAAGTGGTCCATAAAATCTCGAGGAACCTGCGTCCAATGAAGCTCTAAGAGAATTGTGCGACAAGAACTACCACCAACTTTTACCACTTATTGCTGAAAAAATACTAAAAGAAAAGGAGCAGCAAGATAAGCTCAAAGCGGTAAAGGCGCGCCTACTTTACGACAATGAATCTAGGAGAAATCCAAGAAACCATGAAGAGTCACATTACTCCGAATCAAAAACGCCAACTGCCCGGACAGAGCCCAGAAGAAGGCATGGGCGCAAGCACTCTCGAAGCCCGTTACCAGTCGCCAGCGTCTTCAGAAGACTCAAGCAAAACCGATCTCCTTCACCTAGGCTCCGGCCGCGGAAGGAGGAAGGTGTGTTCAATAGACTGGAAAGAAAAGAACCAGGCGCGTATACACGCTCTGATAGTCACCACCAGAGTTCCCAAGCAAGGGGAACCGAGGTACCGGAAAGAAAGCATCATCATGAGGGCACATCGTCCCGAAGAACCAGCGGATATTCGGAGAGCGAAGAAAGCGAAGGGGGTCACTGGAAGTCCAAATCAAAAAGGCATAGGTCAGATACTTACGAGGATGATCTCTCCCGGCCTTGGACGTGTGAAGGAAAGAAACCCTTTCACGACCCGGATCCGACACTTTGACTTCCCAAGGGACATAGGATCCTAGCCATGCAAGACTTACGACGGAAGTGAGATACCGGAAGACCATATAAATGCTATTAGTCCTCTACAAATAGAGAGAATGGGCAAATGCCAACATGGTTCCCCATGTTCACTCGACGCTAACTGGAATGCTAAGTCTGTTCGACAAACTCTCAAAAGAATCCATTTACAGCTAATAGATCTAAGTGCAAATTTTAGGGAAAATTATCGCCAGCAAACAAAACACATTAAGGATCCAGTGGAGATACATCACATCAAGCAAAGGGATGGAGAGTCCACGGAGGATTTCATGGAGAGATACAAAGAAGAAGTCCTGGACGAGAAGAGCCGCCGTAATGCATAAATCTCCATTCATGCATGGGATAACCCACCCTGAGTTGATTAAGCGTTTATACGAAAAAATCCCAAGGTCAATGGACGAAATGTACAGGGTAACTACGTCTTTTCTACAAGGGGAGGTTGCCGCATTCAGTCATGGCCGGAAGAAAGCACCCACGCCATGGAAGCAACACATAACGAGGGAAACAAACCAGTTTTCAAAAGGGTTCAAAAACAAGCCACAAGTCGGACCGGAAGCCATTCTCACTCCTTACAAAGACCCCGAAAGAAATTTTCGCTTTAGAAAAAGGAAAATTCAAGGCTCCACCACCAATGTACCCAGCGGAAAAAGGGACCAAACAAATACTGCGAATTCCATGCTGATACGGGCCACAGTACAGACGAATGCATGCAGTTGAGAAAGCAGATAGATGAAATGATCAAGGCAGGTAAGTTGTCACAATTCATCAAAGAACTAAAACAGAACGACAAGCCAAAGGCACCCAAAATGGAAAGATACGACCGAAAGGAAAACCAACTACCATCTTGATGATCAAGATCATGGGGAAAAAGTAGCCAAGCCAAAAGGTTACCCAGAGATTCTCTCCGTGAGACAACAATATTCTTTCCCACCTCTGGGAGAACGAGGACGGACGAGGACCAATGATCATTGAGCTAAGATAGGAGGGCACTCGTGCACCGAATGTCCGTGGACTGGAGGAGCACCTCAGAAATCTATACAACAATGTTTCTTCAGGCCTCCGGCCTGAAATAAAAGCCAGATAAGTTTCCACCTACCATCATACCACTGGATTCAGTGGGGAAACCATTTGGCCGCTCGGCCAGATATCCTTGCTAGTGAAAATAGGTGACGAAGGGCATTCCACTTCCGCATGAATGAACTTCATGGTTGTTAGGTCACCATCCCAACACAATGGAATAATAGGCAGGCCGGGTATAAGGAAAATCTGTGACATACCGTCCACGGCACATGGAATGCTAAAGTTCCGAATCGAAAGAGGAACTGTAACATTACGAAGCAGCAGGATCATACCAATGGAGTGTGCAATGATCTCGGGACCTAGCACACGGCCCCCAGAAGCTGGCAAAATATTGGAAGATAAGATAAAAGTGGTCATTCATCCGGAATACCCTGAACAAACAATAACCATAGGGTCTACCCTAACGGAAAAAGGACGCAAGGAGCTATGCACTCTACTCGGACAAAACTTAGACGTGTTTGCCTGGAAGCCAGCGGATATGACGGGCATTCCACGAAGCATTGCGGAACATCGCTTGAATATCCGGGAGGGATGCCCACCTATCAAGCAAAAGAAAAGATGGCAAGCACCGGAAAGAAACAAAGCAATCCAAGAAGAAGTGGAAAAACTGGTGGATGTCGGGATCATGAAAGAAGTTCATTACCACAGTTGGCTATCTAACCCGGTAATGGTCAAGAAGCATGATGGAACCTGGCGAATGTGTGTAGATTTCAAGGATCTAAACAATGCATGTCCCAAGGATTGCTACCCATTACCAGAAATAGATTGGAAAATAGAGTCTCACTGTGGATATCCTTTCAAATGCTTCCTGGACGCATATAAAGGATACCACCAAATTAAAATGGCAAAAGAAGACGAAGAGAAAATGGCATTTACCACAAGTCAAGGGATATTTTGTTATTCAAAAATGTCGTTTGGTTTAAAAAACGCCGGAGCGACCTATCTGCGTTTAGTAGATAAGGCATTCTAAAGACAGATCGGGCGCAACCTGGAGATATATGTAGACGACTTGGTCATAAAAAGCCGTACAGAAGAAGAAATTATCCGCGACATAACAGAAACATTCAAAACTCTTCGGCAAATAAACATGAAGCTGAATCCAAAAAAATGCTCCTTCTGAATGCAAGAGGGGATGTTCTTGGGATATAAAGTGAATACTGACGGACTCAAAGTATGCCCGGAAAAAGCCGACGCGGTCCTTATCTTGCCATCTCCGAGATGCCTCAAAGATGTACAAAAGCTGAATGGGAAACTAGCAAGTTTAAACAGGTTCTTGTCAAAGTCAGCCAAAAAATCACTGCCTTTCTTCAAAACCTTGAAAAAGTGCACAAAAAGAGTGACTTCCAATGGACTCAGGAGGCAGAAGCAGCCTTCAAACAAATGAAGAAGCTCATCGCAGAACTCCCAATGCTAACCGCACCTAAGGAAAAGGAGGAGCTAATCGTATACTTGGCCGCAGCCAAAGAAGCAATCAGTGCAGTCTTAATGACGGACAGGGAAGGCAAACAAGTACCAGTATACTTTGTAAGCCGTGCTCTACGAGGGCCAGAGATCAACTATACTCCCATGGAAAAGCTGGTGTTAGCCTTGCTCAGCGCAAGCAAACGGCTGAAAAGATATTTCCAAGCACACACAATTGTCGTAATAACGGACCAACCAATAAAGCAACTGCTGTCTAGTTCAGAAATCTCCGGGAGGATGCTAAAATGGAAGTTTGAACTAGAAGGATATGATATCCAATACAGGCCAAGGACGTCAATCAAAGGACAAATACTAGCGGATTTTATTGTGGAACGGCCGGAGGAAGAATCCCCGGATGAACCCATGACAGAACCGGAGGAAATACCAGAACCTTGGACTCTTTTTACAGACGGATCATCTTGTATAGATGGTTCCGGAGCCGGACTAATACTAACCAACCCAGAAGGGGTTGAGTTCACATATGCCATGAGGTTCACGTTTGAAGCCACAAACAATGAAGCTGAGTATGAAGCGTTAATAGCCGGTCTCCGGATCGCAGAACAAATGGGCGTAAAGAACCTGCAAGCACATGTAGACTCAAGACTTGTAGTCAATTAAGTTAATGGCTCCTATGTCTCTAAAGAATCAGGTATATTTTTGTCTTTAAATGGTTCATTCATAACTCGGCTGTTGTTATATTTTCGTCTTCAACAACCTTTTTTTAATTTGTTCGTTTAACTTATTATCATCGATTCAGTAGATTATTACTAGAAAATTCAATTGCTTAAAGTACCAAATTTTGACCCGTAAATTTGACTAATTGCGATCGATGACAGTAATAAATGGTTAAATTGGCAGTTTATTAAAGGTTTTGAATTCGATTTGAAGGTGATTTTCAATTTAGTGCGGTTTGTGTCTATTTTACGGGTGTCTGTGGTTTAGAAAAAAACCCTAATTTTCTTTTTGTAATGAACGAAGAGGGTTGAATTTATTGTGTATATATCGGACAATTTTGTTTTTTCAATAGGAAAAAAACTATTTTAAGTGGCCTAGTGGCAAAGGGAGTTGTGGCTATCACTCTAAAATGTGTGAGGTCTCAAGTTCAATTCATGCTAGGTGCAAACAACTTTAAGTGGCCACGCCAACCTCTTGAAAAAAGAGGGTTTTACCTGGTTTGAGTCTGTGTGGCGGTGGGCTTAAACCCCGTGGATTAGTCGGCCAATAGGTCGGAAACCATGGTTACCCAAAAAAAACTAATACAAGCCTTTGAATCAAAATTGAATGCATAGTTGAGATATGTTTAATTGATCTTTAAAGTATAAGAGAGCTGAGTATCGTGGTGCTATAGTTTCAAGTCGTGAGAAAAAGTGTTGTCTTGTCACCACTTTTTCACATGGCACTACCCTTTCACATGGCACCAAAACTGACTTCCTCGTTGGCACCACAAAATGTGGTGTCGTGGAATAATTTTGTTTCTTCATTTATATAATTAAATAAAGACTAACAGTGTAAACAAAATAAGGACTAACAGTAGAAAAACACTGACAAAGACTATTAATGTAAACTTATATAACAACAAAGTTTAAAGTGAAAAAAAACAACTCTTCTTCTTCCTCCTTGCGCCAGCCAACGTGCAACTTTAAAAGAAAACTCTCTCTTCCCACAATACAAAACAAACACAAACACTACACAAAACAAACACAAACACTACATAAAACCAACACACACACACACACACACACACACACACACACATAAACACAACACCCAAAAAAAACTAAAAATTCCCATTGCGTGGGCAGGAGCTGTTGGCGCGAGGCCTTATAGCGCCAGGAAGGGTGTGGCTAGCGCGAGCAAAGGGTGGGTTGATGCCATGACGCCAAGCCAACAGCCAACCGTACCCTCCTCTCTAAGTGTTATGGTGAGATCTCTGAAAGTGTGAAAGGTTGATTGATTGATAACAACTGATAACACGATACATAATATACTGTACATGGAATATTCTAGACATGGGCTTGAGCCCAATACATACTACTTAAGACTAATAATAATACGGGCTAACACTTCCCCGCAGTTAGAGTAGGACGACATCGGACGCTCAAACTAGTACGAAACTCCTCAAACAATGCTGAAGGTAAGCCTTTAGTGAAAATATCCGCATACTGATAACGTGAAGGAGCATGAAGAACTCTAACTTGACCAGCAGCATCCAAATCTCAAACAAAATGTATATCAATCTCGAGATGCTTCGTACGCTGATGGTGAACTGGTTCAGAAGACAAATAAACATCACTAACATTGTCATAGTAAACAAGCGTAGCGGAAGACAACGGTGTGTGTAACTCACGTAAAAGATTCCTTAACCAACAAGTTTCAACAACATCATTGGCAACACCATGATACTTTAGCTCTGCATTAGAATGAGAAAGCGTCGGTTGACGCTTAGAGGACCAAGAGAGTAAGTTGTTGCCAAGGAATACACAGTAACCTGAAGTCGATCTTCGACTAGTAGGGCAACCAGCCCAATCCGCATCCGAATAAGATACCAAATCTGTAGTAGAGGATGAAAATAACTACAATCCATAATCCAAAGTACCACGAACATACCGCAAAATCCTCTTAAGAGCTGAGAAATGAGGCTCCCGAGGATCATGCATATAAAGACAAACCTGCTGCACTACATAAGATATATCAGTCTGAGTAAAAGTAAGATACTGTAGAGAACCCGCAAGACTCTGATATAACGTCGGATCAGAAACCAGATCACCATCATCACCCAGTTTGGACTCACTATCAACAGGATTCCTACTGGAGTTACAACTAACCATATGAGCCCGCTCAAGAATCTCAGTAGCATACGTACGCTGAGATAAAAACATCCCTGAAGAGTTGCGTGTAACTGAAATACCCAGAAAATAATTAAGAGAACCGAGATCTGTCATAGAAAACTCCTGATGTAATGAATGAATAATCTGCTGTAATAAAGGCTCAGAAGAATCAGTGAGCACTATGTCATCAACATATAATAATAAATAAGCAGTATCAGTCCCCTGTCGGTATATAAACAAAGATGAGTCACAGTGACTGTGATAAAACCCAATACGAGTAATATAAAATTGCAAAGCACTGAAACCAAGCTCTAGGAGGCCTGCTTTGAGCCATAAAGAGGCCGTTTTGCATAAAATAACCTATCAGTGATGTCAGTAATTAAAACCTAAGGCTGAGACATTATAAATGTCTCAGACAATAACACCATGTAAAAAGAGACATTTTGAATCAAAGGATGAATAGCCAATGTCGACAAATAGCCCAAAACTAAGACAGATAATAGTCCCGGTATGGACAACCGGACTGAATGTCTCAATCAAACATCAATACCCGCTACATGTGTAACTTATTAATTTGCTACAAGACGACGCTTTCTGTAGCGATTAAGAGTCCATTGCCAAATATATAAGATGAACAATCACTTTCATACGCACAAATACTTGAGTACAGCGGCGGGTCGAAGTACTAGGGTCCAAGTTTTATTTTTAGTAAGTGCATTATATTCATCAATCATAGCATTTTGCCAATTTGGATCATTAAACGCATCACGATACGATTTTGGTAACTAATAAATAAAGGACACATGAAGACTCAGACGTTGAGTGGGACGATTAGTCCTGGCACGACAACATGTGACCATGGGGTGAACCAAAACCAGGTTTGGGTTTGTGTTTTGACGGGGATTTGGAATTATATTATTTTCGATTTGTGGTGAATGTTGGGAAGTGGGTGAGTTTTGAGCCGTAGCTGAGGATTGGGCCATAGGTGTAGGCTGGGCCGCATGTGAAGATTAGGCCGTAGTTAGGTTATGGGCCTTAGGAATTACGGTTTGATGTTGGGCCACCATGTGCAAAGGGGGTTGATTCGATGATAATATGATATATAATATATACCTAAAATACCAAATTAATTATAGTATAGAGAGTATCCCGATTGATAATAAAATTGCTTCATGACAAACAATATTTTATCTCCCGGATGTCGTATCCCGACAAGAGGTGAATTTGAATTCCACAAAAGAATTTTGTTTGATGCTTGAATATCAAATATCTTGAATTTAGATTCTATTTCTAATAGTGAAACGCAAATGCAAATAAAGGCAAGCAAACAAATAAGGCAATTAAGGATTTAAGCTAAAAACGTTAACGGGAATTCTAAAACGCGACTAATTACCTAAATTATTGAAATTTTACCCTAAAAACTATTTTTTTATAAATCCTAAATGACAGAAATTAATTTTTGAAAAAGAAATTATATTTATTTGCTTTTTATTTTATTTATTATGAATTAAAAACATATTAAATCTAAATTAATTATTAAAAATAGAAAACTAATTATTAAAATTCTGGAAAAATTAGGAAAAATACTTTTATCTGTCTAAAACTTAAGAAAAATAAAACAAGAAAATAAGCTAACCCGAATAAGCTATTAAAAAGCAAATAAGCACTATAAGCTAAAAATAAGGAATGACTATAACAATTTAATGGTGCAAAGAAATGAATGAAAAAGACCCTAGGACAGATGGTGATGAGTGCGTGTGCTAAGACGTATGCTATGAAAGGGGGAGGTCACATGTTTGAAACATGTGGCCTTTCTTTTTGACTAAACATTTTTATTATTTTTCGTTTTGAAAACTTTAAAAGAACTAGTTAGAATAAGCAACTTTTATAAAATGAACTTTTTATGAAACTCACAAATAAGCTAGAAAAGTTGGACCAAAGATGACAGATTAGCTAATTTTAACTATTGCACTTAAAAGCTAAACTGTTATGTTTTTTTAGACACAATAAGCAAATAAAAACTAATAAGTTGAAAACAAAACACTACCTAGACCCTAATAAGCAAATGTGACAAGGTTCTAATTAACCAAATTAGCATACAAGCTTTTAAAAACTTAAAGGAAAAGAAGACTTAAAGTAGCAGTTTTTAAAATAAAAAATGACCAAATTTAAGCTAAGATTTAGACAAAGTAAGCTCTTGGAAATAAGTAAGGACTAAAAACAAATGAACATTGACATCCAAATAACACATAAAACCAAGAATTAGGAAAATGAATTAGAAATAAGCTAAAAAAAGACTTGAAAAAGTGACAGAATTAAATATATTTTTGGCTTTTGAAATTATGACTATTTAGCAACTTATTTAGAAGATCAATAAGCAAATTCAAATACTCAAAGTTCAAAATTAGACCAAAAACTTGACTAATAAGACACTATGAATACAAGCATTAAGCTAATAAGTAACAATGAATAAACTAAAAACTTAAGCTCAAAAAAGATGCACACTTCTTACTTGTTTTTGGATTTTTTGAAACCTTTTTTTTTAAGGCTTAAATTTAAGGACTTTCAAATATTTTTGACACACTGATAAAATCAAAAACAGATTAACGCTTATCACCTCATGAGGCTTTCTACTATGAATAATCAGAGCACATAAACAAACTTAATCTAACTAAAAATTGCAATTAAAAACTGGACTTTTAAAACTTTAGAAAATGAAACTAGCTACTAAGACAGAATTTGACTAAAACTCAAAGGACAAATGCACTCTTAAACCAAATCATTTCTACTGCATTTGAGCCTTAAACAAGCATGAAAACAACACCAACAAGCTACTATTGAAGATCTAAGCAAATTAAGCTATGATATCAAACTAGAAAACCACAGATTCAAGCCAAGAATAGATTGGACCTTAAACTTATTATCTGAACCCTAAAAACTTACTAAAACTAACTTATAGACTAAATTTATGCTTGTTAAAATTGACTTAAGAACCAAGAGACGGCAAGAACCTCATTTGACCCATTTTAACACTTTGACCCAAACACTCCTTAAGATTTTGAAAACTCATTTTTAAACCAAAACAGATCAAAATAAGCACTGATTATCAAGAGCAGATTAAGATCTAATATTATTAAAGTCAAATAAGCTTAGTTTGATCACAAAGAAGCATTTATCAATAAGCAACTATATTAAGCATATTTTTGGCTTTTTGAACAATTTTTATGAAAAACATGAACAAATGAGATCTAAACTATAACAAAGCATAAATTAACAATAAGCGATATTAATAAGCAAATTAAAGCAAATAGAAACAGAAAATAAGCAGTAATAAGCAAAAGAGTTAAGCTAAACAGTTTTAAGCTATTAAATAAGAAAAGGAGAAGTACCTTGATCCCAGTCAAACAGGGATATCAATTGCTCTTAGAGCTATTCTACAAGCTCTAGCTTGTTAGAAACAAGCGTGCGTAAGTCCATAAGAATCACAATCTGGTTATATCAAAATATAAGCTGAGGTAATTTAGGGGAGATTTGTGATGATATAACAATTCAGTTGAGCTTTTGAAGGCTAAACTGAACAGAAGCTAGCTTATGTAGTAATTAAGAGCTAATAGAAGCTTATTAGATGAATTTGAACAATTTAAACCATAATTGCATTAAAGAGAAAAACATGAATTGAAATTAAACAGTATCTTATTGAATATAAAAGAGATTACAATGCTTGGAAAAGTAAATTACATGAAAATTAATTCTAAAAGCTACTAAACGCTATTAACTACTAAAAGCTTAATCTAAAACCTACATACTCTCATTGTGTGATCAAGCCCTCTATTTATAGGGGTGAGAGGGGCTTCTAGCCTTCCATGACGCTCCCCCATCTTTAATCTTGGCCTTTGATCCGTAACAACCTCTAAAATTTCAATCTTTGAGCTGTTGGATTGTGTACACGTCCCATCATCCAATCAAATGATGTGGGATTGCCAGCGTGTACAAGGAGAATGTCAGAGGTGTCAGCCGTACTCTTCTAGAAGCATTTAGATGCGTGTACTTGGGAGGATTTACCCTACTCGTTATCCATGGTGAAAAGGAGGGAAATGGGAAAGTGCAACATTAATTTTGACTTGGTGGTTGGACCTGTGTTGTTGATATGGGATTTTGGACTAGGATCAGTTCTATATGGATGGGCTTTTGTATTTGAGATTTGGGCCGAATTAAGGTTTAAAGTAAATGGACATGGAACTTATATAATTATTAAATGGCTTAAGGCTTTTTAGTCTTGATATTTGATGAACCGACCATTACGTAGGCCAGGTTGGTCGTTAGAAGATGGGTATGCCTTCTGGCTTCGATTTCTCGTTACTCTTTCATTCTCGTGCTTGGTTTTGTCAGGTTTTGTTATTTTGGTCCTTTTAGTGATATCATCCATTCCTGCAAGACACAAATCACGAAATACACATATACAATGATTTTTTTGTCTATTTATGGTACATTATTTGGTTTTTTTAGGCTTGTCTTTTAGTAGGTAAGATATGGTATTTAAGCACTCATACCAAAATTCCATACTAAGCTATTGCGTGTTGTCTCAGCAATGATATAAATACCACGCTCTTAAACCTAAAAATTCAATCCCTAAATAATCACTGAAAAAGTAGCTAAGTGCTCATCTAAGGGGATTAAGAAATCACTAGTTTTGAAACGCCCCGTTTTACCATTTTTTAAATATTTACACTAATTACCTCACATATTTTTTATACTTTTATTTTTTTAGCAACTAACTAGAATGTTTGGACTTTCATTATTTTCATAACTTTTAGGGTTACGGAATAAGAAGCACTTCAATCCTAAAATGCCCAAAAAGGATAAATTCATCGTCCCCGATCTTTCACTTGTCCCAAACCAAGCTTAAAAACGAAATCACCGTTAAATAGAAGTTAAGATGCTAACACTACTCATATTTGTATCTTGTGAAACTTTTCACTCCTAACAATTATTATGTCTTAGGTGAATGTGCTTATTTCGAATTTCAACCATGGATCAACCTTTTTAAGAAAATTGCAATATTTCTATGCTTCACGTTCCATCCAAGAATTATGATTTTGAAAGCGAGATCATTCCATGTAGCGACTTTCTTCTCGGCATATCTCAGCCGAGACCGGCTTAGGTGACCAGGCTTTTAACACCCCACAGAGAATAATATCGGAACTCACGGACCTTCGGTTTCAAAAACACTTAGGCTTCCCGTTAAATAAACAATTCATTTAGAAAAACTACAACTTAAAACGAAATAGTCTTAGTTCAAAAGCATATTTAAATTTAAGAAAAAGAGATTTTACCTATATTTATTAAATCACATATATTACACTTAACATTAATACAATTATACTTATAACATCCACCCTTTAAACGAAGGAAATCCTCGACCTTTTTGAAGGCTGCAACATCAGTTGTGAGCCGGCAAGATGCAGCAAACTTTTATCTGTCTCGGATTATTATTCTTACTATAGGCCTTCTTTTGAAGACTGCCACATCGGTTGTGAGCCGGCAAGAGGCAGTAAACTTTTATTAGCCCACAGTTTTTATTATTATTATTGTTTTTTTTACACTTTATATTACCACGATATATAGAGAAAATTTCTTTTTAGAAAATTTAAGTATAAATTTGAACTAAGACTAGAAAAATTAATATTATTTAAAATTTGTTTATTCGAGTTTAATTTTCGAAAACAGCACTTATTATTAGTCGGGTTAGGAGCTTATGGGAGAAAAAGCCACAAATTACACTTATGAGCTCTTAAGATTTCCAACTAATCCTTACTTAGCATCCAACTTATATTCAACTCTATCATTTCTCGTTTATAAAGGTTAAGGGACAAAGCTAAAAGCTCAACACGCTTGATCGAGTCAAAATTTATTCTTATTCTACCCAGCAGGAAAGTCAAACATTGTGATAAAACACTTATTATATTTTTGGAATTTTTAAATTTAGCCTAAAATCACATATTTATTATGGTAAAACGAGGTTACACGAAGACAAGGCAAATGCAAGTAAGATCAAATCGAAAGATCCCTCCCCCCATACTAGAACTACACATCGTCCTCAATGTTAGACTGTCACCCCATACTAATTTCAAGGCATAATCTAAATATTAAGGGGTCTCTACGCAAATCTAAAGCCGTTTATTAATTATGCTAATAGATAAACGTTAATCAATAAGATCTAGGATATCGGTTCCCATTAAGCATGTAAGGCTTGAGACGAGTGGACGATGGACAAAACACGAGCACGAGAGTCTTTAAAATTCCAGGGGCAAATCTGGGTGGATAGAAGTTGTGGATAGTCAGGGACTTAAATAAACACAAAACATGAACAGAGAAAGGAAGCGGGCAGCCTCATCACATCACATTTATCATATTATTTATACTAATATATACTCCTAGAAATAAGCATGGGATGCACGCGGAAGCGCTTGGTTTTTGATACGAGTCACAAGCTGACTCGACTCGAATTTAGTGGTCATGGGGATGTTTGGAGATCCGGGACAATCTTTTGGTGGTATGTCCATCCAAAGTAGAGTTTAGTCTAATGACCGTTCCACCTAGAAATTAGGTCCTCGGTTTGAGATAACTCGACAGGGGTACCTAGGGAAACTTGTAGCAACGGTGACGGTCCGGTCCCGGGGTGCAACAAGTTTTGAGCTTGCCCGAGAAAATCTTTAATCGAGAATTGAAGAGAAGAACTCGATCACCAACGTTGAAAACACGGTTCTTAATAATCTTCTTCGTTTTCTCTTTGTAGATTAAAGAATTCTCGTAAGCTTGATCCCGGAGTTCATTTAATTCATTCATTTGAACTTTCTGGTGATCACCCGCGGTCTTAAGGTCAAAATTGCAATGTTTCAAGACCCAATAGGCCTTGTGTTCAAGTTCAATAGGAAGATGACAAGCCTTTCCGTACACGAGCTTATAAGGAGTGCACCCGATGGGTGTTTTGAAAGCGGTACAGAAGGCCCATAAAGCATCATCCAACTTATCAGACCATGAAGCACGATTTTCACCTACGGTCCTTTCTAAGATACGTTTCAAACCACGATTTGAAACCTCCACTTGTCCACTCGTTTGTGGATGATACGCGGTAGAAAGACGATAAGTAACTCCATATTTAAGCATGACCTTTGCAAATTGGTCATTGCAAAAATGGGTACCGCGATCACTAATTATAGCACGAGGAGTTCCAAATCGGGCGAAGAGAGATTTTAAAATTTTAACGACAACTCGAGCATCATTAGTAGGGAGCGCTTTTGCTTTAACCCATTTAGATAAGTAGTCGACGGCTACGAGAATGTACTTTTTCCCTCGAAAAGACAGGAACGGGCCCATTAAAATGATGCCCCACACGTCAAAGATCTCACATACTTGAATTGCATTTTGAGGCATTTCATCTTTTTGCGAGATTTTGCCTTGACGTTGACGTGAGTCACAAGACTTTACCATGTCGTGGGCATCGCGATAAATCATCGGCCAATAGAAACCAGAGTCAAAGACTTTTTTAGCGGTGTAGTTTGCATCATGATGTCCCCCGGTGGGTCTATTATGGCAAGCCATGAGAATATCAACGGCTTCTTGGCCGTAAACACGTCATCTAATCACTTGATCCGCACCAATTTTAAACAAGTAGGGGTCGTCCCAAAAATAATGATTAACATCTTTAAAGAACTTTTTCTTTTGTTAGGACAAAATCCCTTTCACTATAAAATTCCCCTCATGGTAATTTTCAATGTCGGCAAACCATGGGGTACTAGAATCACCATGAAAAGAAATCATTCCAAGGGTCTCGAGAGGAAATGTTTTGGTAATTTCTTTTTTCTCGAGATCACCTTGATGAGGATTTTTTAATCTTGATAAATGGTCAGCCGCGAGATTCTCCGCTCCTTTTTTATCATGAATAATGGCATCAAATTCTTGGAGTAGGAGAATCCACCGGAGCAATCTCGGTTTCTCATCTTGCTTAGCAAGAAGGTACTTGAGAGCCGAATGGTCCGTATACACTATGGTCTTTAATAAGACTAAGTAAGGCCGTAATTTCTCGAAAGCGTACACCACGGCTAATAATTCTTTTTCCGTAGTCGTGTAATGTGCTTGAGCATCCGTCATAGTCTTACTTGTATAGTGTATATGCTGAAAATGTTTGGTCTTACGTTGCCCCAAGACTGCACCTACCGCGTAATTACTAGTGTCGTACATAATTTCAAATGGTAGGTCCCAATCGGGGGAAACTAAAATGGGAGCTTCGGTTAACTTTTTCTTAAGTATATTAAATACTTCAATACATTCTTTCGAGAAAATAAACGGGGTTTCCTTTTCGAGAATATGGGTCATCGGCCGGACGATTTTAGAAAAATCTTAAATAAATCGACGATAGAACCCGGCGTGACCTAAGAAACTTCGAACGCCTTTAACGGAAGTCGGATAAGGGAGTTTAGCAATAACATCAACTTTAGCTCTGTCGACCTCAATCCCGGACTTTGAAATCTTTTGTCCTAAAACAATGCCTTCTTTTACCATAAAAGGGCATTTCTCCCAATTTAGAACTAAATTAGTGTCTTCGCACCGTTTTAGCATTTTGTCTAAATGGGAGAGGCATGACAAGAAAGAATCCTCGAAGACCGAGAAATCATCCATAAAGACTTCCATTGTTTCCTCGATCATATCATGGAAAATGGCCATCACGCACCTTTGGAACGTGCCCGAAGCATTACATAAGCCAAAAGGCATACATCGGTAGGAAAACGTCCCATAAGGGCAAGTGAATGTAGTCTTCTCTTGGTTTTGCGGGTCAATTGGAATTTGAAAATATCCGTAAAATCCATCTAAAAAGCAATAGTATTCATTTCCCGCGAGTCTTTCGAGCATTTGGTTCATAAAAGGAAACGGGAAATGGTCTTTACGAGTCGCATCATTAAGCTTTCGGTAATCTATACAAACACGCCATCCGATAACTAGTCTT
The DNA here is from genome assembly GCA_026074375.1 of Tanacetum coccineum. Lineage (NCBI taxonomy): Eukaryota > Viridiplantae > Streptophyta > Magnoliopsida > Asterales > Asteraceae > Tanacetum > Tanacetum coccineum. The sequence continues at coordinate 45,507 of BQNB010007662.1, read as the reverse complement.
GTAGGAATCAACTCATTATCTTCATTTTCAACTATGGTCATACCACCCTTCTTAGGCACACAATGAACGGGGCTCACCCACGGACTATCAGAGATAGGGTAGATCAATCCGGCATTAAGGAGTTTGATAACTTCCTTTTTTATAACCTCATGAATTTTTGGATTCACTCTTCTTTGATGTTGAACCGCCGGTTTGAAATCGTCTTCCATTAAGATCTTGTGAGTACAAAAACTAGGGTCGATACCTTTAATGTCAGAGATTTTCCATGCGATGGCCCGTTTGTGTGACTTAAAACCTTTAAAAGGGCGGTCTTTTCTTCATCTTTTAATTCTTTAGAAATTATGACGGGTAATTTATCGGTTCCTTCTAAAAACGCGTATTCAAGATGAGACGGTAAATCCTTGAGCTCGAGCTCTGGAGGATCATCAATAGAAGATTTAATCATTTTAAGTTCCTCAAAATGAAGTTCTTTTGGAGGGAGAGGAGATGATGTATCGTTATTTAATAATTCTTCAAGTAGACGAATATCTCCCTCCGGATCAAAGTCGGTATCATCAATTCCCGATGGAATCAAATCCTTTGTAAGACAAGCATTGATCTCTTCCAAAATAAAGTCGCCTCCCTTAAAAGGAGTGAGAGAGGGGGAAGTAGAAGAAAGGATAGGATCTAAAGACGGAGTGGGATTGCCACTCTTAGAAATATCCAAAAATCTGAGCACTTCTTGAGCATACTCCTCACATGAAACGTCGATGACATCGATTCGATTAACCGATTCAGAATTATTGTAGGAGTATCTCGAAGTTTGACCAACTTTAAAAGTTATGGCTTCATCATTAAATCGAAGAGTTATTTCTTCATCGTAAACATCAATTAACGCTCGAGCCGTCCTTAGAAAAGGTCTCCCGAGAATAAGAGGAACCCGAGGATCAGCATCGTAATAAACGACCACAAAATTAGCTGGAAAATGGAATTTCCGCACTTTAACGAAGACATCTTCGGCGACGCCGATCGGACGAGTAATCGATCGGTCCGCAAGCTCGAGTGTCATACGAGTAGAGGTAAGTTCGGGAAGAGAAAGCTTCTTCCATACGGAATGAGGCATAAGGTTTATGCTTGCACCCAGATCGTCCAAGGCTAAGCATTCAACCATTCCCTGAAAATCACACGGAATAAGAAACTTGCCGGGGTCTCCAAGTTTTTCGGGGAACTTTTTTAGGATAACCGTCGAACAATTCTCATTCACCGGTGTTTTAGCTAAATCAAACAATTTTTCTTTGTTATTTAGGTGACTTTTAAACATTGAAGCAATTTTCGGCATATGAAGAAGAGCATCCACAAAACTGAGCTCGAAATGTAATTCCCAAAAGAATTCAACAAATTTCGAAGCTAAATTATCATCTTTTTCACGGAGCTTCTGCTTGTTAGCTCTTGAAGGATAAGGTATAGATGGTTTAGGCTTAGGAACAACAATGGGTTCTGGAATTGGGTCTTGGACAACCGGAGGTTGGATGTGTGCGGTACTTCCTAAACTTGTATTTTACATCATGTCCTTTGTCACCTCGGTTTCACGTTCCACTTCCTTCGGAAGATGAGAAGGAGTAGGTGGAATCGTAAGTCCATCATAAGCAACACCACTTCGGGTGGTAATAGCTTTTACGTCACCTCTCCGGTTAGCTACGGTATTACTAGGAAGTGATCCCGAACCCGAGGAATTTTGCATTTGCATATTAGTTAATATGTTCATTATTTGATTGTTTTGATTTTCGATCTTATTGGTTCTTGCATCAATCGTAGATTTGAACTCATTTCACAATTTCGTCTTCATGTTAGTCATTTGAGTTTGTATTGCTCTTAAAGTAGCTTCATTACTCTTCATGTAGTTTTTTAACTCGTTTGAAGGTCCAACTTGAGCTTGAAAATTCGAGGCTTGAAGATTCGGAGCTTGATAATTGTTGTTTCCTTGATTGAAATTTTGCCCTCTTCCTTGATTGTTCGGAGGTTGATAATTCCCTTGATTTTGATTTTGATTGTATCGGTTTTGATTATTTTGCACATTCGGTTGATTGAAACCGGGTGGTCCGAGGTAATTATTCGAGCGATAGCTAAGCAAATTACGGTCACCTTGCGGTTGGTAGGAATTACCCCCCGAATTATAGTTACCCGTAGTAGCATAAGCGGCCTCTTGAGTGTAGCCTCCGATGGCTGGGCACTCGGTAAAAGAATGAGGACCACCACAAGTCTCGCATTTCGTCTCAACAGATTTGACCGTTTGTATTTGTCTCATCGTCTCTACAAAATTCTTATTCGTCATTTCCAATTGTCGAACAACTTCGGGACTCTCGGTAGTAGTAGTAGAAGAGACATTCCTAGACATCTCGTCCCGAGTTGCTGAAGTATCCCAATGGTTATGGTGAGCGGTCATGTTCTTGATCAATTCGTAACATTCTTCCGGTGTCTTTTGCATAAAAGTTCCTCCCGCTGCAGCATTGATGGTGTCCCGATGACTTAATGTCAAACCATTATAAAACGTATCAATTTGTGTAACTAAAAGCATGTTATGGTTAGGACACCGATCAATGGACAATTTATAACGCTCCCATGCCTCGAATAACGATTCGTGCGGTTTTTGTTCAAATTTTGTGATCTCGTTCCTTAACTTAGTCACCATGGAAGGAGGAAAATATTTCGAGAGAAATTTCCTCATCATATCATCGAAAGAGTGAATGGAATTCCTTGGAAGGCGATCATACCATGCGATAGCATGATGCGTCAAGGAATATGAAAAAAGAGATAAACGAAGGGCGTCATCGGAGACCCCATTTTGATTCATATGTTGAGTAATTTCCAAAAATTTATCAATATGTCTATTGGCATCGTCGCCCGGTAATCCGTGAAATTGACAAGTATTTTGAACTTGTTGTATCATGTGATGACGAAGTCCAAAATCCGTAGCTTGAATTGGAATCGGGGCAATTGGTCCGCCCCGTCCATCTATAGACGGTTGGCACAACTCCTCCATCGATCGGGGAGCTTGCTCATTTGGTCTCACCATCGGAGGTGGACCATTGTTATTAGGAGGAGGGGGACCCGCAGGAGGCGGTCCCTGATTATTATGAGGAATGCTCATAACTTCTTCGAAGTTGAAAAGAGATGACGGTTCACCAAAATTCCTTCGTTGAATAAGACTCTCGGGGTCTCTAAGTGGAGAAAATAGATTAGAAGAAGTAAAGCGAGTGCTCATGCACTAAAAACAAGATAAGAAAAATAAGATAGAACGAAAATATTTTTGTAACCGATAATCGAACAAGTGTACGGTAGCTCTCTAGAAACACGCACAAAGAAGCGGAGGAGCGGGAAAGCGCGAAACGTTTTAAAAACCTTCTCCTTTCGGGTCAAAGTTCGTTGGATCGACCCTCCTTATACCTCTCTTATAGTGTGATAATTTAAAGGTGAGCTGTTTTCACAAGTGACGGTTGATTTTTATGTTTTTTAATTTTTTTTTTAGCATTTTATACTTTTTAGAATAAAATAAATTGAGAAAAATAAAATATTTTTATGGTTTTATAAAAGAAAATAAACAATAACTTCACGGGGAGGATCTTCAAGGCACTAACTTTAAATACTTCACGAAAATCGTACACCTCTTCCCCGGCAGCGGCGCCAAAAATTGATTCGATGATAATAGGATATATAATATATACCTAAAATACCAAATTAATTATAGTATAGAGAGTATCCCGATTGATAATAAAATTGCTTGAGGACAAATAATATTTTATCTCCCGGATGTCCTATCTCGACAAGAGGTGAATTTGAATTTCACAAAAGAATTTTGTTTGATGCTTGAATATCAAATATCTTGAATTTAGATTCTATTTAAGACTTAAAGAATAAGCCGAGTAGAAGACTCATGACACCCTTTTTAGCATTCGAATCGAGCTTAATAAAACAATAAGCACTTTTGGAAAATAAAAGAAAAGAAAAGAGATGAAAAGATGAAATAAGCAAAAGCTTATTTAGATCTATAAGCTTACATTCGATCAAATAAGCTAAAGGATAGCTAACTTGATATAGAAAATAAGCTATGAAAACAAATAAGCCCAAATAAGCTAAAGAAAAGAAAAGAAAAGAAATAAGCAAGAACAATAATCAATTAACCAACCTCAAATATCTTCATTAATAAGCTAAAAATGATGATTACAGTAAGCTAATTAAGCTATAAAAGCTTTTACAATAAGCTAAACTAAATTACACTACTCCTAAAATAAACTAACCTACACTACTTTTTTAATAGACTAAATTTAATACTACCATCTAACACTACTCACAAACTCCAAATGCTGCTGATGCGTGCGATATATATAGCCCAAAGTGGGTGGGGGTATTTTTGTCCTTTTAGGTCATCCACCACTCATTTTGCTAGTTCTGGGGTATTTTGGTCCTTTTGCCTTCTTACTAACCGCCTCATTATTTGCTAATGATTGCACGGATTCACGCACTCTGCCTCACGTACCTGACACATGCCTCCTCGAACTGACACACGCCAAATGTCACGTGTCACGCTCTGATTGGTCAGCCGCCACCTGGAACAGTAACTCATACCTGGGACTGACACCTCTGCCCGACACCTCGTACCTTGTACTGACATGTCAGTCTGCACCTCGTACTTGCCTGCAATCTGACATTCAATCATTAGAATGCCACGTGTCACCACTAGAGTGGTGCCACGTGGCGTAAGTACTGTTCCGTCGCCGTCCGGTTAGCCGCCGCCGGACGACCAGTCACGATGGTTCAACGGCAGGCAGTCAAACGACTCAATGCACGGGACCACCGCCAATGGCGGCGGTCAAACGCGGGTCAACAGTGGCGAACCACCGTTGACCACCGCCGGACCACCGGTCAATGGTGGTTGACCGCCAGTCAATCGGCGAGTCATGGCCGGGTCAGGTCGGGTCACGGGCCGAGTCAAGTTCGGGTATTGGGCCGGGTCCGTTCGGGTCGTGGGCTGGGTCGGGTTGCCATGTGGCACCACCTGAGTGGGCCACGTGGCACCCGGGTAATAATCCTCCCCCATGGCAAGCATGGGACTCGAACCATGCACCCTTCTGTTTTGAGAGGCAGAGGGATTCGTTACCTGGATGTGTGGCATACCCTCAAAAAAAAAAATAATATATATGCAACTTAAATATCTAAACCCCTTATTGAATTTGGTCATGTCAATTTAATAACGAAAAGGTTCAAACAGGGACAAAATGGGTCAAATAAAATAAGTTCCACATATGATAAAGGCGGGGCTAACGTTGGACTCGTAATTTCGTTGCTCTTTCCAATGGTCGTGATCGAGGAAAATTACGATTTCGTACGACCTCGATAAACATAGAAACGTCGTCGAAATCACCCAAAAATTACTGTTTTTGCTTTGTTTCATCTTTGTTCCTGTAAAGACATGAAAACACAATACAAACCATTATGTGCAAAATATTTAATCCATATTTAGTGTTTTAGTCCGTTTATTAGCATTTTCCGGGGTACAAATGATGTGTGTTTTAGCACATATCAAATATATGGAAAAGAGATAAACTAAGGGCGTCATCGGAGACCCCATTTTGCTTCATATGTTGAGTAATTTCTAAAAATTTATCAATATGTCTATTGGCATCGTCGCCTGGTAATCCGTGAAATTGGAAAGTATTTTGAACTTGTTGTATCATGTGATGACGAAGTCCAAAATCCTTTGCTGAATTGGAATAGGGGCAATTGGATCGCCCCGTCCATCTAAAAAAAAGATGGTTGGAACAAAACTCATCTTTGATCGAGGAGCATGACGTTTGGTCTCACCATCAGAGGAGTGGAGCATTGTTATTAGGCGGAGGGGGTCCCGCAGGAGGCTGTTCCCATGTATTATGGGAAAATGCTCATACATTCTTCGAAGTCGAAAAGAGATGGCCGGTTTTACCTAAATTCCTTTTTGTCGAATAGCTCTCGGACAGGTCTCGAAGCGGAGAAAATAGATTTGAAGACGTAGAGCGAGTGCTCATGCACTAAAATAAAATAAAACGAAAATATTTTTGTCACCGATAATCGAACAAGTGTACATTAGTTCTCTAGAAAAACGCACAACGAAGCGGAGGAGCGGGTAAGCGCGAAGCGTTTTAAAAACGTTATCCTTTCGGATCGAAGTTCGTTGGATCGACCCTCCTTAAACCTCTCTTATAGTTTGTAAATCTAAAAGTGAGCCGTTTTTACAAGTGACACAACGGTTTTTTTTTTCGTTTTTTTTTGGTATTTTATAAAATAACTTGAAAACAAAATATTTTTTGTATTTTTATGGTTTTATAAAAGAAAATAGAAGATTATAAACGATAACTTCACGGGGAAGGATCTTCAAGGCACTAACTTCAAATACTTCGCGTAAATCGTACACCTCTTCCCCGGCAGCGGCGCCAAAAATTGATTCGATCCAAATAGTCTATATATAATTAAATATATATCCTAAATATCTCAAATTCATTATAGTAAAGAGAGTATCCCGTTTGATAAGAAAATTGCTTGAGGACAAACAATATTTTATCTCCCGGATGTCGTATCCCGACAAGAGGTGAATTTGAAATTCACAAAAGTGTTTTGTTTGATGCTTGAATATCAAATATTTTGAATTTAGATTTTAATTCTACTAATAAAACGCAAAAGCTAATAAAGGCAAGCAAACAGATAAGGCAATTAAGGATTTAAACTAAAAACGTTAACGGAAATCTAAAAACGCGACTTAAAACCTAAATTATCAAAATTTAACGGTAAAAATGTTATTTTTATAAACCCTAAATGACTAAAAATAATTTTAGAAAAAAGAATTATATTTTTTTGACTTTTATTTTATTTATTATGAATTAAAAACAAGTTTAATCTAAAAAATTAATAAAAAGTACTAAACTAATTTATAAAAATCTAGAAAAATTACTAAAAATACTTTGGAAAATTTAAAACTTAATAAAAATAAAAACTAGAAAGTTTGCTGAACGAATAAGCGAAAATAAGCTATAAAAATGGCTCTGAATAAGCAAAACTGGAAAACAACCTTAAGTAATTAATGAAACAATCATATTGTGAAAAAGTACCTAAGGGCGAGGTTGGTTAGTGAGTTGTGTGGGGTGTTCAGGTGTTGGTGTTATGAGGGGGGGGGGGGAAGAGGTACAGGTTCGAAACCTGTGGCCTTTCTTTTTGACAAAACATTTTTTTTTTATTTTTTCTTTTGAAAAAGCTAAAGATTAAGCTAAAATAGGAACCTTTAATAAATGGACTTTTGACAAAACTGAAAAATAAGCTACTTAAAAAAATTGTCAATTAAGCTAAATTACCATTAAGCTAAACTGTTTTACTTTTAGGACTCAATTAACTATCTAAAAAACAAATGAGCCGAAAAATACTAAGCCTCACACCTAATAAGCTATAAGGACTATAAATAAGCTAAGTACAATAAGAAAAAAAGCAATAAGAAGCAAATAAGACAGTTGACTTAAGAATAGGTTTAACAAGATAAAGACAAGACTTTAAGCTAATTTTAGAGAGCTAATAAGCACAGGCTTAAGCTAAAAACCTAAAACGGTGAGAAATAATATATAATAATAAGACTCAGTAGATAAGCAGAAAATTAAAGCAAATTATTCCTAAAAAATTAGCTAGAAAGACAGCTGAATATGACAGACTAAACTAGATGTTTTTGGATTTTTTTGAAGTTTGAAAATGGCTATATGCAGCCCTAAAATTAAGCTACTAAAGTTGAACCCCCCCCCCCCCTCGCCTCCCCCCCCCCCCCAAAACTAAGCTAAAAAAAGAATTAACCTAAATACCTAAAGAGCTTATGCTAAGAAAATTGGAACCTAAAACAACCTATAGCTTACCTAAATTTATGAATCAAAAGGGACTTTTAAACTTTAAAATGAAACTTAGACAATTAGACAGATTCTGACTCAAACTCAAATAGCAATTGCACACTTAAACTAATGCATGATGGACTTAAATCAAGCATGAAAATGACACCAACAAGCCATTAATCAAAATCAAATCAAATAAGATGAATTTTAAGACAGATTCAAATCATGTTTAGATAATTCCCAAATCTTAATATTTAAACTTTAACAACTTATTAAAACTGACTTTTAGGCTAAACTTAAGCTTATTAAATCTGACTTAAAGAACAAAAGTGGCTTAGGTAGCACTAGCATAGGTTAGTGCTGCTTGTGCCAAACACCCCTTTAAAAGTTAATTTTTTTATTTTTAAGTTATAAAAGACTGAATTAAGATGAAATTTGTAAAAACAGATTAAGACTTAAGTACTTTAAGAACAAATAAGCATACTCTAATGAAAAATAATCACTTAGAAATAAGCTAGGCTAAAAGCTGTTTTTTAACTAAGATGATGACAGATTTATGGAAATTAAGTATATAAATTCTAAGCTAATTATAAATCTGATTATAGACAAGCTAATATAGTACATAAACAGGAAATATGATAGAGATATCAGAAATTATAGCTAAATAAGCCAAAAATTAGCAATATCAAAATATTTTAGCTAGAAAGAGTAAAAAGAAGTGTACATGGACTTAACTACTTATTTAGAGCTTAAATCTACAAGCTCTAGCTTGTTTTCACAAGCTAGTACGGTCCATAAGCCCTTCCCAATCTGGCTTATCATCCAAATATTAAGCTGAGGTATTTTTGAGTGAAGATTTGAAATGATCAACTAATTCAGTTAAGCTTTTGAAGGCTTAACTGAGTAGAAGCAAGCTTATGTAGTATTAAAGAGCTTATAAGAGCTTATAAGGAGATTATGATCAAATTAAATAACATTGCGTTAAGAAATAAACTTGAATTAAAACACGAATTTAGATGAAGGCTTACTTTTATTAAAAATTGAAGGATTACAATGCTTTGGAAAGTAAATTACATGAAATTAAACCTATAAGCTACTGAAAAGCTACTAAATACTACAAGCTTAAGCTAAAATCCTACATACTCTAATTGTGTGATCAAGCCCTCTATTTATAAGGGTGGGAGGAACCTTCTAGCCTTCAGGACGCTCCCCAATCTCTAATCCTGGCCCTCAATTAATAACCGCCTCTAAATCATCAACATTTGAGCTGTTAGATCGTGTCCACGTTTAATTGACCAATGGGGTGATGTGGGATTGCCAGTGTGGCTAATGAGGATGTCAGGGGTGTCAGAATTATACTTCTAGAAGGATGGGAGAGCGTGTGTGTAGCTTGGATTTACCCTGCTCGTTAATGGGAGTGTGAGGTGAAAAGGGAGGGAAAAATGAAGGTGCTACAGTAACTTTGACTAGGGTGTTTGACCTGTGTGATTATACCGTTTTTGACTTGGGCTCAGGGATGGGGTTGGGCTTGGATTTTGGATAAAGGATTGGTGACGCGTATCCGAACACACTATATATATAATATAATATATAATATATAACTATATAAGGATTATATCAAATAATAGTATAGGAAGTATTTTCCGTCGGGTTTGAGAAACAAACTTTTAACCAAAGTTGTCTCAAAAACCTCCTGGGTCGTTTTCCCTCGACGAAGTGTGAATTGAAAATCGGTTAAGTTCGTGATCGCGTGTTTTGAATATTTTCAAAGATTTTTGAATTGGGATTTTTAAATCCTACTAAAAATAAATGACAAGTAGATAAATGCATGAAAACAAGTAAACAAGAAATGACAATTAAACACGTAAGCATAAAACGTAAACGGGAATTAAAAACGCGACATTTAAAACCTAAATTATCTAAAATTTAAATCTAAAGTGATTTTTCTAATTTTCCTAATCCTATTTTACTAACTAATTAGAAAAGGCTAAGGAAAGTCTAAACGAGAACACTTAAAGCTTAAAAAACGAAGAAAACGAGAACGGGAAGTATTCCCGCTCTTTAAAAAATGAAATTTCAAAATATTAACCTTACGAGAGCAAATCTAATTTTCCTAGGATCTAAATGTTAAAAGAAAATTTTCAGAAAAAGAATTTTATTTTTTTATTACGAATTAAAAACTAATTTAATCTAGAAAATTAATAAAAAAATAGTTAACTACTCCTAAAAATTCTAGAAAAATTATAAAAAGCACTTAGGATAGCAAATAATCTGTTAAAAATGCTAAATTGAAAATTCGCTTAATGAATAAGCAGCAAATAAGCCATAAAGCTCGAATAAGCAAAATGGAAAAATGTCTATAAGGAATTAATGTTGCAAAGAATGTATGAAAAAGTCCCCATGGCGAGTTGGTTTGTGTGTGTTGTGTTGAGGCTTTGTAAGGTTGAGGAGGGTAGAGGTCGTGGGTTTCGAGCCCGCTCACTACGTATAACTCACGATTTCCCCTCTTCCTTTTTTTTATTTTTGAAAAACTTTTTGAACAAACTTATAAAACATCTGAAAATAAGCAACTTTTGTGAAAATAACTTTTTCTAAAACTTAATTAATAAGCTAAAAACTTAGCTTAAAAGTCACAGTTGTGACTTAAAAAGACTTTTGAGGCTTTTTAACTAAACTAAATAAGCTACAAAATTTGAATAAGCTAAAAACAGAACTAAATAAGCTACAAGCTACTTTTATCCTAACCTAATGAGCAAGAGTGAGCAGGAAATAAGCAAGATTAACAAATTATAAGCTGAGAAACTCTAATAAGCACTTGGAACCAATTGACATACAAAACAGTCCTTAAAGCAACTTAGAGCTCAAATTTCTATAAGCAAATGAAACCTTGAAGCAAAGTGGCTCATACCAGCTTAAACTTAGACTTAAGGGCTACTAGAAAAAGCTTTTAAAAACTATTTTGAAAAACTAGAACTTAATGAAAAAGCTAAATGTAAATTGCTGATTTACTCAGAACACTTAGTTACTTTTGGTTTTGAAAATGAACAATGCAGATTTTTAAGGCTAAAAACAGATATCAAAATCAGCTAATTATTGAAAAACAAGTTTAAACTAATGTAGAGTGACCTATAAGCTACTTGTAAACCTAATTTGAAAAGCTAAAAACTACTTTTACTATCTGAAATTTTAGCTAGAAAAAGGCTGTTTGGCAATTTTTATATCTGATGCATTTGACACTATGTAGACAAAACTCAAAACCAAAAGTGCAGGACTAAGGACTTATAATCTACACACTTAAAGCATCAAACTGAATGCAAAATGAGAAACTAATTTAGCTATAACTAACTTGAGCTTAAAGTGCACTAAGAACTGAATTTATTTGAGCAGATACAAGCAACTACTAACTAATATGATTAAAAACAGATTTTAAACCTATAAGGACCTTAAGACTTAGATTCATAAACTCAAATATAAAGTTTCAAGTTGATTTAAAAGACCACAAGGCTATGGGCAGTACTAACTCAAGTTAGTACTGCCATAAGCCAAACACTCCTTTAAACTCCAAAAATCCATTTTCAGCTTATGAAATTGAAAGTTAAGGTACAAATTGCAAATATCAGACAATGACAAGCTTAAAATAAACATAATAAGCAATGTTTAATAAGCAAATAAGCAGAATCAATAAGCTATCACCTAATGCTAATGTTTTTTTTGGATTTTCACTGTTTTATATCAAATAAGTGCAAACTAAGAATTTAAACTAATAATCAAACACAACTAGCATCTAATAACTAAAATAAGCACTTTTAAGCAAATCTAAATAGCAATAAGCAGAAATTAAGCAGATAAGTAGTTCTAAGCTAATTTTGCAAAATTAAAGCTATCAAAGGAAAATGAAGACTTACTGAATCCCTTGCTCAAACAGGGATGAAAATTTGCTCAAAAGAGCTTATCTTCTGAGCTCCAGCTTATCATAGATAAGCTGGTATTGTCCATGAACCCTTCCAGGTTTGGTTCATCATCCAATTAAAGCTGAGGTAAAATGTAGGGAGGAAATAAAGCATTAACAAAACTCATTTAAGCTTTTGTGAGCTTATTTGAGTGTAAACATACTAGAGTAGCTTAAGAGAGCTTATTAAAACATTTTATATTTAGAGTAAAAGCTTGAATTAAAAAATGTGCTTAAATGAAAACAAACTTTTATTAATAAGATAACAAAGAGTACAAACTGCTGAAATTACATTAACTGAAATTGATAAGCTAAAATTACTTTAAAAAGAAAATTACAATTTTATAAGCTACACTACAAGCTACTCTAAGCTAATCCTACTCCTACTCCTAGATGGATAACTCTGTGTGTGAAAACTTCTATATATAGCCTGGTGATGAACATTCTAGCCCTTCCATACGCTCCTCTTGTTTTAATTTCAGCCTTCGATCAATAACTAACTTTCAATCAATCACATCTTGGCCCTTAGATCATGTACACGTATCTCCACCAATAGGAATGCTCTGGATCGCCAACGTGGCATAAGTACATGTCAGACGTGGCAGGGCTTCTAGAAGGCATAGTGAGGTGTGGAATTGGGTTGAGTTTACCCTGTGTGGTGTAGGTAAAATGGAGGGAAGAGGTGTAAAAAGATGTACAGTAATTCAATTTGGGGGTGTTTGACTAGGGTGTTGACCCGGGTTGGTTTTATATAAAAGAGTTTGGGCTGTGGATTTGGTTTTGGGCTCGGGTAATAGTTAAGGGTTTTGGATTTATTTTTGGGCTAGGGTTAAAAGGGTTAAGGTAAATGGTTTCTATAAAAGATAACGACCGTTAGTCAAGAGACTAATGGTGTTATGATTTTTGGACTTGTAGTGAAAATGATTTTAACAACAAGGTCATTTTTGTCATTTTGTGGATTGACCATGGTTTGACCATTGTTGACTTTTATTGAAACCTTTCCGGCTCTTGTGCACTCTTTCTTTCTCGTGTCCGGTTTTGTCTGTTTTTGCTTTGATTTTGTCCATTTCTTTAATATCCGTACCTGCACATACACAAACACAAAAACAAGAATATATTTGCCATTTTTATTATGTTTTTGGTTTTTTGGGTTCGTTTTACAAGGTAAAAGTATGTATAAAATAAGACATAATACCACTATTCATAGGGGTTGAAACCTACAGCTACACAACTCAAAACAAGGTATAATCAGGTTATGAACAATATTATTGTTAGTGATAATGGCACTGACAATCATGGTAGGGTGGTTGTTGGTGGTGTCAGAGTGTGTTAAAGGGGCTGTTTCGCGATGCTTGGTAGTGGTGTGTAAGAGTGTTAAAAGGGTCGATGTAGATTTCATCATAATAAGACTCGATCGATAAATGTCCTATAATTTATCATGATAAGACCTAAATATAAATGGTCCTGTTAGGTTCCAACATAATAAAACTATAAAAATATAAGTGTCCCATAAAGCTTAGCTTAATAAGACTCATTTATTAAGAGTCCAATTAACTTATATTCTTATAACACCCGACAATTAAAAGTCCTATAAGATTAATATAATAGGACCTACATGTCAAATGTCTTATTAGATTGAACTATAATAAAACCAAAATGAACAAGTGTCCTATAAAGCATAGTTGATAAGACTTATACGTTAAGTCCTATATGTTGCGACATAATAAGACTCACAACTTGAGTGGTTGTATTAGAAGTTTTTTTAGGACACCTCACGAAAAGTGTCCCATGAAAGGGTCCTATAAACCATGTTTTCTTGTAGTGTTTTTTTTTTTAACGGCGAATTTTATTGAGAAATAAAAAACTAGCAAGGAGCTAGAAGATTACAAAGTGACAAGGTGAGGGTTTTTAAGCCACTTAATCCAACTAAAATAAGCTATCTTATTTTAATTTTTTAAGATAAGTCATTGTTTTAGGATATGTATTTAGGTTGTGTTAGAATAAGTGTTTGGTTTATGTGAGTTATCACTTAAACTAGTATTTAAGGATTGTCAATTAATGAAAGTATATAAGTTTAAGATCAATAATATCTCTTGGGATTAGAATCCTCTAAAGTTGAGTCAAACATGATATATTATGTTCACCAATCACAAATTAGTTAATTGTATAAAACTTTTTCTTTTAATAAAAAGCATGAGCCCACTTATTTATTTTCACTCACAATAAACTTAACATGATCAATCATGTTTGACCATAACTTTAGAGGATCCTTTTCCTATCTCTTGTTTTCTCTTCTTCTTCTTAAGAAGTTTGCTCACGATTGAAGTTGTGTGTTTCTATCGATACAACCCATACAGGTCGTATCAATTTCACTCTCAATATTTAATATGGACGACTGCAATTCCGTTTATGATTATTTATTTGCATTGAATACGCACGACTACCTTCAATCGATCGAACAACACGAATCTCAAAGTTAGCGTTCATGAAATCCGATTTATCGTGAATGTGACATTGCGGAAAAACTTTATTATCATCCATAAAGATTATTATTATCGTAACAAATACAAATTAGTACATAAGTATTGAGTATTATTATCGTAACAAATACAAATTAGCACATAAGGATCAAGTAATATTGTCGTAACAAATTCAGAATCGCTATCTATATTTTAGTAGCAAATATGATTGCTAAAAGTATACACTTTACTGTTTTGGTAGAAAAAGAAATGTCAAGACAAATATACACGACCATAACATAAATGCACCGTCTTACCTTCTTCTACAAATCCATCCTTTTATATTTCCGTTTCAAACTCTCGTTTTTTTTATAAATTCCAACTGTCTTGATCAAAAAATTTAGTCACACAAAATATGGGAATAATTCGTTTGATCACAGGATGGCCAGGTCCTAGCGGCTTCGGATCAGCCACCACTGCCGAACAAGTCACCGAGGGTATCGATCTCTCGAATTTAACCGTCCTCATTACAGGTATACTTACATTACATCATTTTTTTAACATGTTGACGTACTCAAACATCGATATATACATTGTACACTGTGTGCGTAAGTGATCTGATGATTCTGATGGTCGGATCACTCACGCACACTCAATGTACTTTGTGTTTTTCAATTAGTATTATCGTTTTTTACATGTATGATGTTCTTGCTCGTTCATGCATAACGTGTGTGGTTTTAGTTATTAGAGTATCTCTAATACGTCAAGTTTTGTCAAAAACTTTTTTCACACAAGAATTATTATCTAAAATATGCAGTTTTCACAAAGTTTCTTTTGTCACCAACTTTAGAGTCAAAAAATATCTCGATCAGGCCGTGTACATTTGTGCAAAGTATCCATTCTTCTTCTGTGAATTTGGTGTTTAAATCATTGGCTAAATGAGTCATCTGAGTTTTATAAAAAAGCTTCTAAATAACTTAAAAGGCTATTCATGATATTAGATTTTTATATTTAGTTGTTCGCTTTTGTTAAACCTATATTAGAGGTGTCAATCGAGTTTTGGCTTAAACGAGCTAGGCTGTTTATTAACTACTCGGCTCGAATAAACTTTTATTAATTGGCTCGGGCTCGAACTCGAATACTTTTTTTTGTTCGAGTTCGAGTTCGAGCTCGAAGCTTGCTTAAAAATTTTAACTTTTTATTGTACTCCTACAATAAACTAACTTTCAAGCTCGTTCGGCTCGAATAACTAAACAAGCCGAGCTAAATACTAGTTTTAAAAGCTCGACTCGTGAAATTATTCGAGCTTGACTCAAGCTCGAAAAGTATCAAGTTCGACTCGACTATTTAGCACCCTAACCTATACTCCTATACAGATTATGTGACATTTTGTCAAATACAATCAAAGATTTTGAAACTTGAGTGTAGTTGAGTATATGTCATCAAAAATTTAGAATGCGTTAATGTTTTGCGTGCATTAAAGACGATGTTGGGGCGCCTCAAATTACAGATACTCCCTCCGTCCCATTTTTATTGTCCACATTTCCATTTTAGGATGTCCCAATTTAATTGTCCACTACTAAAAATAGATAGGGAATTTTGATCAAGTTTACTATATTACCCTTGTTTGAAATTATTATTACAAACTGTAAAGAAGACTTTAATTAATTAGCTAAGGGTAAAACTGTCATTCTGTCAAAAAGTAAGAAAGAGAAAGCAGTAATAAATGCTTTTTTCTTAAACTGTGTGTTTTTTGTCGGGGGACAATAATTTTGGGACGGAGGGAGTATAAATTTAGAGATTTTTTTTTCAAAAAAAAAATTGTTGGTGAGATTATTGGTCCCTAAAGATATAAACCATGTAAGAATTATGCATGGCACAATCAATATTACAAATAATAATTGAGAAAAGTTTTAAGGTACAATAAGTTATTCATGCTTTTTGGCTGATTTTGTATTATTGTATCTTTTTTTTTATTGTGCCTTTTTTATTTACTGATTTCATGTTTTAAGGTTACAATAAGTTACTCATACTTTTTGGCTGATTTTGTATTATTGTACCTCTTTTATTTACCATTTTCATGTTTTAAGGTTACAATAAGTTATTCAATACTTTTTGGCAAGGCTGTCAAACTCGCGAGTTTACACGTAAGATCGTACGATCTTATGTGTCCACTTGATAAAATCGTGTATGATCGGTGTAGGATCGCATCAGAGGTAGGATCGCAAGTAGGATCGTAAACTCGCGCGTAAGATCGTAGGATCGCGTGTCGATACGAGTTTACCAAATTACCAAGTTACTAACTTATTGACTAGCCAATTAATTTACTTTTTTTAGGCCAAAAAAAGAACAATACGAGTCGCTGATTCAGGTAAATTGCAATGACGTTTCTATTCTAGATTTTTCTAATCAATAAACCTATATTATTACTTTCCTCAAATTGCATAGTACATTGAAACAATTTGGGTTTCTTATTCTACATGTTTAGTTACCTTAAGCAAAAAATTTCTTATAGGTAATTGTTGTTTTTTCTTTTACCTTTTCATAATTTTAACTTTTATCTATTAACCTTTAAGTTTTAAATTTAGATAGCTTAATTGTAGTGATACTAGTTGATTATGTACTTTGTTTTGGACGTCGTTTTTTATTTCGCATGGTTATGTAATTTTATTCCGTTTTTTAAATCGTGAAATGTGACCCCATTTTTTTAAAACTGACTATTTTGTGTTTTACTTTACTTTGATATTTTAAATTTTAAACTTTTGACTATTTTCAAGAGGATATTATATAAATTTATATTTGATGATGAGTAGAAATAATATAGTTTTGACTCGGTTTATCCGTTTTGTTGCTTACAGAACATGTAAATTGGTAGGATTTCGATTTACGGATCTCGTTTTCTTGAAAGCCAAAAACAGATCCCACAACCTGAATCCCAAGTGGGATCGCTATCTTGACAGCCTTGCTTTTTGGTTGGTTGATTTTGCATTATTTTTTAACTCTTTTTTTATGCTTACAAACCAAGGTAGATCGATCAAAAAGTTTGTGGTGATTTTTAGCATTTTAAAAACTTGTACTCAGTATTTAGATGACATAGAACAGTTACTTTACAATATATCTACTTTTTAATCTAATTTAATCTAAATTATATTAAACTAATGTAAAAAATTTAATTAACTTTAAACAAATTACAGTATAGTAATCTCCTCTTTTTTTTCTTTTTTTTTAAAGTGTAACACATCCACTACATGTTTGTGCCTATCCATTTTTCTTACACTCAAAAGTTTTATTTTTATTAATTTTTTTTAGAACGTTACAATATTTAAACCACAAACTATCTCACATGTCATAAGTAGGACTTGATCCTACAACCACTATGTTGAAAAGCTTCACACACAACATAAGGGTGCATTTAGTTGGGGGGAACACCCTTGTTTTCACAAAATGTTTTATGGAAAACAAGGAAAACAGAGATCGCGTTCAAATCATTGTTTTCCAACAAAATTCTCTACAAAACACAAAACATGCATTTCCCAACTTTTGTTTTCTTTGTAACCCCTTTTGTTTTCTTGAGAATGAAAAACATTATCACATGAACGCGTTTTCTATGTTTTGTGGAAATAAATCTCCTCTTTTATTTTAGAAATCTGAAAACACAAAACTAAAAAATTTATTTTTCAACTAAACGCAACCTTAAGGTACTATTGAGACACAAACACTATAGTTCATACTTCATACACTCAACCTTAAGGTACTATTGAGACACAAACACTATAGTTCATACTTCATACGCTCAAAAGTGTCTCCTGAAATACATTTATATGAAGTTTAATACGGCCATAGGTTGGTAGGTGATACATGATAGACGTGGGTTTTTGACAATGACTTACAATAATATTAGCCATACACCAAAATGTCATATATTCACAAATATCGCCCTTTCTTATTTTCTAGAAAAGACAATAAATGGCCTTACCATCTCTCGTCGTGGTCCATGGTTGATGGTTCTATTAATTTGCACATGGGATGCTTAATAATATTAGTTTACTCAAGTACTGAAATTAATAAAAAAAGTCTCTCTCTATCAAATGCTTGTATCCTAATGTATCTTAATGGTATTTCATGTTGTGTGTAAAACTCTTTAATCAAATTGTTGCAGGTTTAAGTTTTACTTAAAACATGGGGTTTTACCCGTATAATAGTAACGTATTTTCTCAAATGTTCCGTTTTGATACGTGAAATTTTTTTTGTTCCACTTAATGTAACGAACTTTCAAGTTTTGTGTTAATTTGCACCAACCTTGACTGGCAACCGGAAAAAAAATTATAAAACCGGAAAAAAGCCTACGTGGCATGTTTAATACTTTCTCCAATGTTCCGTTTTGGTACGTGAACTTTTTTCTAATGTTCCGTTTTGGTACGTGAACTTTTTTATACACACATTTTTATACACTTTTATATACACGTTTTTATATACATTTGTATAAACGATTTTATGCACACATTTTTACACATATTTTTATACACATATTTTTATACACATTTTTATACAAATATTTGTACACATACTATTATACACGTGTATAAAAACATGCGCATAAAAACGTGTATAAAAATGTGTGTATAAAAACTTGTATAAAAATGTGTATAAAAATATGTGTATAAAAATGTGTATAAAAATGTATATATAAAATGTGTATAAAAATGTGTGTATAATAACGTGTATAAAAATGTGTATGAAAACGTGTATAAAAATATGTGTATAAAAATGTGTATAAAAACGTGTGTAAAAATATGTGTATAAAAATATATGTAAAAATATGTTTTAAAAAATATGTGTATATAAACGTGTATAAAAATATGTGTATAAAATATGTGCATAAAAATGCGTGTAAAAAATGTATGTATAGAATGTGTGTATAAAAACGTGTATAAAATATGTGTATAAAAACGTGTATAAAAATGTGTATAAAAATATGTGTATAAAAATCTATATAAAAATATGTATAAAAATATGTGTATAAAAACGTGTATAAAATGTGTGTATAAAAACGTGTGTATAAAAACGTGTGTATAAAAATGCTTGAAAATATTTGTATAAAAATGTGTATATAAAAACGTGTATAAATTTAAAAAATAATTATAAAAAATAAATAAACAACCGTTAGTATAAAGGACTAACGTTGCAAACGTTTATTGGCTAAAAAGCCTAACGTTGCAAACGGTCGTTAAGTGGAACAAAAATATAGCTGGTTCCGGTAAAACAAGTTTGATGGTGCAAATTAACACAAAACTTGAAAGTTCGTTACATTAAGTGGAACAAAAAAAAGTTCACGTACCAAAACAAAACAATAGAGAAAGTACGTTGCTATTGTACAGCTAAAACCCTAAAACATGTGAGATAGTTTGTGATTTAAATATTGTGAGATAGTTAAAATTACCGTTCTAAAAACATAAATAAATAAAAAGTGTGTCTCTAGAATTTGATTTTTGCTTTATATAGAACTCTAACTGAATCAAAGCTGTTTTTATCTAAGGATATGTGTCTTTAAAATTTGATCTCTACTTTAAATAGAAGTATAGAACTGACATTCAATCAAAGGTGTTTTTGTCTGACGACATATGAGTGATCTAACAAGTGTTTGTGTCTTCAAGTTCTTTCCTTGTGTTAAGACATATGTGAGATACTAGTTTATAAATAAGTATATTAGTAAGGGTGCACATGTTAAGGTGGGGACATCAGGCTGCATGATTGGCCAACAGTTATTTGTGGGGCCTGATAATGATTAATAACAATAACTGGCCAATCAGGCTGTGACACACAGCTTGTGTCCTCACCTTAACATGTGCCTCTGGGGCAGTTTATAAATAAGTATATTAGTAAATTTTTTATAACCTCGATGACATAAGGTGCCATAAACATCTTGCTAAAACATCTTGCTAAAATTTATTTCAATTTGCCGTTCAAAAAAAAAAACATCTTGCTAAAACATGCTCATTTTATTGTATAAACTTTTTAAAAAATTTAGTTGATCAAGAAAACAACTTCATTGAATTCTATCTTTAATTTTGGTGTGAATTGTCGTGTCATCTTTTAGCTGGTACATTTATTATAAGTAGACTCATCAAACAAAACCGCTCGTTTTTTTTAATTGTAGCAAGGCGCTAGAATTACAAAGGCGATTTAAGCCAATTAATACAATTTTTCCCTCTAAATTTTAACCAAGAAAAGGAAAAACAACGGATGTGATCAAAAATGTCACATTTTATCATAACATGAGAATTGAAAATGTGATTATTCCTAAAACGCCAAAGCATCCAACATGTGGATGCAAAAATGACATAAACTCGGTCTCTCTCGTCCTTTGAAGCTCTCCACGAATTGAACCAGGTATCCCAATCGTCACATGAGTTTAAAGGCAGGATTTTTAACTCGCACCAACCTCGGACCAGATTCCAGATATTGGATGTAGAAACACAATAAAAAAAGACATGGGAGTTGGACTCAACTGCTCGTGAAAATGTTAAGGCGATGAGGAAGTCTATCAAGAAACATACGCCACATAAAAATGTTAACCTTCCCTTAACCTTTTAAAGTACAAAAAGTACTACCAATACTCCCCTTTTGTCCCTTTAGTTTACAGTGAAACATAGTTTTTTTTTTTTTAGTTTTTGTTCTGTATTTTTTGACAGTTTAATATTTTTCACTTAAACTTTGTAATTTTTGTTCCGTACTTTCCGTTTCACAGATTTATAACACAAACAAAATTAAAAAAAACAAAAAAATTAAAGGGGTATTTACAACATTTTAAGGGGTCCAAATAACCACACCCAATAAAGCAGTGAAATCAGTATGACCTATATTTGTAGCTATGTTTAATAGGGATAGTTGGCATCTTAAGTTTGAACTTGTGAAATGAGAAGAATAAGGGATAGGTTATAAATAGTTAAATGCCCTTCCTAAAACACAATTTGTACTCTCTTTGATTTTTTGCATTTTTTTTATAACTTTGTTTATATCATGAAACTGTGAAACGAAAAGTGCGAAACACAAAATATAAAGTTTGACAAGTCAAAAGTATTAAACTGTCAAAAAGTACGAAACGAGAAATTGATAAAAAAAAATATATTTCACATTAAACATGGAGAACAAACGAATGTCTAAAACCCATGGTTGTTAGGATCCCGATCTTGATCTTAGGATCTTACGATTTTACGATATTGTAAAGCAAAAACGATCCGGATCCTACATATGATCTTTGCATGCTTAAGATCTTATAGGATCCCGATCTTGAGCATAGGATCTTAAGATCTACTCCGATCCGATCTTACTTTTCTCGAACCACAAACTCAAAAACTACGAATTTATGGGTTGTGTTCCGATAATTTCAAAAATAACAAGTTAATCTTCTTAAACATTTTATAACTATAATTTAAGACAACATTTTTATGAAACATTCATATAATTTTGTGTTTATGATATATAATAATTTGTAGATTTGTATAATATTACCAAGACTATTAAGAAAATGATACTATAGTAGGATCTTACGATCCCGATCCGGCTTTACGATCCCGATCTTGCAAAGACGAAAACGATCCTGGGTAGGATCATGATCTTGAAAACCTTGCTAAAACCTTCTTGATACTTTTTAGTGGGTCGGGTACAATAGTAGTACCTTATTAAAAAAATATTTGGTATGTTAAATAACTGAAAATGAATGAATGAATACTTGTGTCAGCTTCA
Source organism: Tanacetum coccineum (assembly GCA_026074375.1). Classification (NCBI taxonomy): domain Eukaryota; kingdom Viridiplantae; phylum Streptophyta; class Magnoliopsida; order Asterales; family Asteraceae; genus Tanacetum; species Tanacetum coccineum. The sequence continues at coordinate 23,482 of BQNB010007662.1, read as the reverse complement.
GTACTATATACTATTTTTAGATTGAAAGGTAGCTTGAAGCAAGTAGACTTCATATTCACTTCTTTTAGCATAGATATGTAACACTTTTCATTTTTAAATTTGTTCCAAAAATAGATGTAATGCTTCTCTTCATGAAAAATTGTAACCAAACTACAAAATAAAGTAGCTATTGCATAAATTGTTATTTGTTAAAATATAAACTTTACTCCGTTAAATTTCTCTCAGGTGTTAGTATCCATAGGTATAAACATCAATGAACAGTTAATTATGTTTTATCATGTTCTCCTTTTGACGAAACATGGGTGTGCAATGGTACGAAATCAGACTCGATAATCTGAGATGATTTAATTAGTATTGAAAACGGAACCATACAGTACCACACCAGTTTTGAATCTGTTAGGTCCTAAATCGCTTCAGAGCCAGAACTGAAACTTTGACTGGTGATTTAGGCATAAGTATTCATAATTCTGCTTGTTTGAAGTAAAAGAAAATAAAACGGTTTGAAAACCGTATTTTTGCTGTAACTCTAGTGAATACCACACCGAGTATACCATGTAACCATGGTATGGTACCACCAGTTTGAATTTCTTACAGATTTGCTCACTGGCACACTGCTAATCAAATTTAGATTTAAGTGGGAAATATGAAATATAATATGAAACTAATGATTGTTTACAGGAGGAGCAAGTGGGATTGGGTTAGAGACATCAAGAGTACTCTCGCTTAGAGGAGCTCATGTTATAATAGCAGCAAGGAACACTGAGGCCGCAAATGAAGCAAAACAAACCATCATTAAAAGCAATGAAAAGGCTAAGATTGATGTTCTTCAGCTTGATCTTTCTTCTCTCAAGTCAGTTAAGGCCTTTGCGGACAGCTTCTTAGCTCTTAACCTTCCCCTCAACATCCTTATGTGAGTCCTTTGTTTTTATTAAAAAACATTTGGGTAAAAAGGTTAAATTTTCTCTTTTACGTTTACGCCTAAAATTTACATGTGCGAAAAAGAATGTTAATAAATCATAAGTGTCTTACTAGAAAAGCTGTTGAAACTGTAGAAACAATGCGGGAATTATGTTCTGCCCCTTCCAACTCTCACAGGATGGGATAGAGATGCAGTTTGCAACGAATCATCTAGGTACGTCGAACTGTCACCCTTTTATGGCTTATTGGCATGTACAAGTATAACACGTATCATTATCTTGATCACTATGGCATGATTGATTTCAGGTCACTTTTACTTGACAAACCTACTCCTTGACAAGATGAAGAACACTGCTAAAGCTACGGGTATTGAGGGTAGAATCGTAAACTTGTCATCTGTGGCTCATCTCCGCACTTATGAAGAAGGTATCAGATTTGATAAGATTAATGATAAAGACAGGTAAGCATTTCAGAAATCTCTTTCTTGACATCATTTGTTTTAGCATAGAATTTTTCTCACATTCAACCTTCTAACATGTTGCTTGAACCAGTTATTCGGATAAATTGGCATATGGCCAATCAAAGTTAGCAAACTTACTGCATGCTAGTGAGCTTTCCCGACGCTTAAAGGTTGTTTTTGATCTTTATATGTTAATATATTGTTATTGTGTGGAAGATTTTATATTATATTTGTTTGATTGGAATCGCAGGAAGAAGGGGCTAATATTACAGTGAACTCTGTACACCCGGGACTCATAATGACAAATCTAATGAGACATTCCTTGAACCTCATGAGTAAGTGTGCGGGCGAGTGTGTGTGAACTGTATGTATTAAGATTTAAGAGGCATGCTAATCTGTTTTATCTATGGTTTATGGCAGGATTTATGATGATGCTCACTTACATTCTATGGAAAAATGTTCCACAGGTATTCTTATAGTAACACTAGAAACACATATAATATAAAGATGCCTATCCTACGCCCAGTGTTTAAAGTCTTATATGAACTGCAACGTTGTAGTCCATGGGTCAAGCTTAAAGAACCTAAAATATTAAACATAAACGAACATTATATCCAATGTTAAAGTAAAAACAATTTTGGACACCTTAAGCCCAAAAGTCATAACCAATCCTATACACTAATACCAGTTTCAATGGCTTATCGTATCTTTCCGTCAAATATATGTCACCATATGTTAGATACTGCAACTCATAGTACTTTTATGCTATGGATCTAACTAAACGATCTTGTTGTAAAAAACGAAAGTCTTAACATTTATTTATTTATTTATTTATTTGTGAATTATTGATGATAAAATAGGGGGCAGCAACAACCGTGCTATGTAGCAGTGCATCCAATTTAGTAAAAGGGGGTGATTGGCAATATTTTTCTGAGATTGCAATTAATGGCCAGCCCTATATAAATCCCGGAGAACCTGCCACAGCAGACACTTGTCACAGATTATCTATAGCAATCACCAAAACGATATCATCTTACTACAACGCCACAGCCAGCCCCAATAAAAACTGTCCATCGGAACCCCATGACGTTGAACCGAGATAACTAGCGTGGAGTAAGGAATCTACAATATTTTCTCCATTTCATGTGACCCATTACATGTACTGTGAATGTAAAAAAATTTGCTTGCGTTTATATGCGACATAACCGGTATTGGTATCGTCTTAGGGAATTGTATAGTTTATTAAATAGTTATTACTTATGACTAAATTTCTCTTTTGTTTTTTGCCTTGTTTATGTTTGATCAAATAGCAAACACACCCAAAACACTAAAAACTGATTCTCGCTGTCTGAAGTTTATAACAATCAAAATGTCTAGACAAAATATCCGTATACACTTTACACATCCAAAATAAACAGGTTACGAACCGTTCAACCCGGGAAGACACCCATTCCCCCCTTCCCCACCTCCAGTTAGTCACGACTCGAAACATGACCCCGTTGTAAAGTAGTAACAAATTAAAAATTCTACGAACACTATTACTAAACAAATAACTAGATAAAACCAACACAGAAGTTAGCAACAAATCATCCACAGTAAATAATGTTCTTCTCTCTCTCTGTCCAATACAATCCGGTCGCAAGGTGCTTTGCTGCTTTATGCTATGTCTGTCCTCGAGCCTTCGCGAAGGGGGATATACGTTAGATGTTATTTCTCTGGCGGGGATGAATCAATCGGAATACGGAGCGATTCGGACGTACTTACGGCGCATTATCTTTCCTCCTTTTCTCGGGGAAGCGAATTTTCTCATTATTGATCTTTACCGTGCTCTTCCACTATTCTCTCATATAGATATAGTTTCCTTTCTCTACGCTTTCCCTGCACAGACATGGCTCGACGAGGTCTTCGGTAATTAATCGTAAGCTCGCTCGTTACTCTATTACATGCTCTTCGCCTACGCGAACGTCGATACCTTTACTAATACGTAGCTCATCAGGGACGCTCATTCAGAAAAAATATCAGCAAAGCGCGCCGTACGATGCGTCATAGCTGTACATTCGACCTCTTCAGAGACAAATTTATTTCTAAATTCTCATATCACACTAAAATATAATTAACATCTGGTGCAAGCTCACGTACCGAACTCTGATTGCATTATGCTGAAGCCTCTCAGTCGTAAATCTCTCATGTGTAACGCGCACTCGCTATTCATCTTACACATTTTGCTCGTAACGCGCATATAAAGAGTTCGACGTCCGTAGACATTATTATAATTACGAGCCTCTCACGATGTCAAGTCCAACATAGGATACCGGTAGAAATATCGGATTTCTAAAAAAAACTCCGTGGTCCAGGAGCGCTAACGAGATATTCTTACACGTCATCAAAGAGTGAACAAAAGCAATGGCACAGCTTAGATGACTTTCCTTAGTACTCGTAACTTAACTATTGTAAATGTCAGAGTTAGAGATCTCTATTGGTCATTTCACTGCAGAACTTTAAATGTACAAGTCGTATCTGAGTTTTCTCACAATCCCTTAATGCTAGTCTCGTTAAGCGATCGTTGATACCTTAGTAATTTTCGTGTCGGACAAAGATTGTAGAATGATATATAACGTCACGAGTGATCGGTTTTCTCGTTGATTTTCATTCGATCTATCCTTGGTTAATGTTCTCTCTTCGGGAAGTATTGGCAAAAATGTGTCGGTTGAAAGTTCTAGTACGGCGTGATTCTCCTTCTCAATAAGATATCTGCAATCGAGACCTCGTATAATACTGCGACAGACCAGAGTTTAGCGTTCATAACGAAGCCACATGATCACTTAATTAAGGTTCTACGCCTATGTCCTCAGTTCGCTGTAGTAGTCTCTCATCGGACGTTACGAGGATTGGTTATTAAAGGGTATCTCTGATCAAATTCTCATATTCTCAAATCTTCGCTATAATCAATTCGGTACCAGCATGTGTCGTGAATTATCTCGTCAGGATCATTTCGAGTTGTCTTAGCTCGTATAAAGCGAGGAAGAAAATAAGGTGTTGACTGCGATATTTTGGGTGGAGGTTTCCTTTCCATGCGAGACTCGTGTATTCATGATCGAAACGGATATATATCAGGAAGTTCTCTACGTACGATGATCGTCGGACTCATTGCAAGCATACGCTTAATATCCCGTAACTCATTTCTCGAGACGACTATGGGACCAATGAGTTCATCTTATACCAATCCTATACACTAATACCAGTTTCAATGGCTTATCGTATCTTTCCGTCAAATATATGTCACCATATGTTAGATACTGCAACTCATAGTACTTTTATGCTATGGATCTAACTAAACGATCTTGTTGTAAAAAACGAAAGAGTCTTAACATTTATTTATTTATTTGTGAATTATTGATGATAAAATAGGGGGCAGCAACAACGTGCTATGTAGCAGTGCATCCAAGTATAAAAGGGGTGAGTGGCAAGTATTTTCTGGATTGCAATGAATGGCCTGCAAGTGATTTTGCAAGAGATCCTAAGCTGGCTATGAAGCTGTGGGACTATAGCAATCACCTAATCGATTCTGCTCTTCAACGCCACTAATGCACAATGTTTACTGCATGAGGTTACAAGTCGTTGTTACGAGTATTCTAGCCGTGGAGAAGGATTCTACATATTTTCTCCTTTTCATGTGAAACTTCTTGTTCGTGAATGTTAAAAAAGTTTGCTTTGTTTTTATGCGACTATAAACGGTATTGGTATCGTCTTAGGGGATTTGTTATAGTTATTAAATGTTATTACTTATGACTAAATTTCTTCTTTTGTTTTGCCTTGTTTATGTTTTGATCAAATAGCAACAACCCAAACACTAAAAACTGATTCTCGCGGTCTGAAGTTATAACAATCAAAATGGCTTGACAAAATTTACGAGTCACTTTCACATCATTATAAACATGTTCACGAGTCGGCAAAAAGTTGTATACATGGACAAAAGTCACAAAATACAAGTAGCTAGTATCGAATCATGTACAAGTGGTAAGTAGTAACAATTTAAAATTCTACCGAACAATTTATAATATATGAACTAGGATAAATCAATCAAGTGCATCATAAACGATATAATGTTCTCTCGTTTTCGGGCTTGAGAAAGTATTGACATTGTTGAATTTTGTATTAACAAAAAGATATGGTGCAGAATGTGTATCAATGCTGAATCTCATAGACCCTCAGCTTCATCCACCTCCCACAAACCAAGAGCCCGAACCAAACAAGCCGAGGCTGCCACAATGACCGCAGCAAATATCGGCGGCACCATCAAGTCCATCTTAGACTTCTTAAACATATCAGCCGGAAGGCAAAAGAATTCCGAAGGAACATCAAAAGGAACTCTCACCAAACCTTCCTTTTGATCTTGACATACGCGCGAAAATGAGGAAGTTGGCGCTATTGCCCACACAAATGCCAATTCTGGCGCAAAGGAAGTCACCGCCACGGTGATGGTCAGAATGGTTGTCCACGTGGTGGCGTAAACCAGCATCGGCCACCTTCTGGACAACCTTTCTAAAAGTGAACTAATGCTAGAGACAATTATCATTCTTTTTCCTAAAATAATTTCTAGGAATGAATATTTGTAGTTTTATACACATGTATGAATATGTATTGAAAGAGGGTATAAGCTGATGAACCAATCCAACAACTTGTGAAGTATATATTTTAGTTGTTGGGGTGGGGGTGGGGGAGGGACAAGTGGACTAACTACTCTAAAAAACTGGCTAATTGGTTAATATTGGTTGAGATGTGGAAACTAGAGAATCCAAACCGGTTTTTTAAAAAACCGGTCGAAAAAACCGAAACCGGTTTTTAAAAAAACCGGTTTTTTTTAACCGGTT
>BQNB010007662.1:0-15825 GCA_026074375.1 Tanacetum coccineum | reverse complement strand
TCATCACCTGTCTCAATAGTAGGTTTTGAAGGTTGACTACCAGGAGCTTGTCTCTTTTTAATTCCACTCACAATGTCATCAATTCTTAGAAGCATACAAGCAGCTTCAATTGCTGTCTTGAAGGTCTGTGCCTTCACGTTATAAGCATCCCAGATCTACCAAAAAAAATTTGAAAGATATTCAGTTAATGGACTAATGTAAAATCGCATAATATCAGAAGAAATGAGAATTGGCGATAGATGTGCACCTTTAGTTCTTTCATATCAGCAATTTCACCTGAATTTCCATCGATACCTGTCCATGCATTCTCACCATTTGCATGCTGTTTCAAAAGAAAAAATAAACTTAGATAGTTTAACAGAAGAACCGATAGTCACACAGACAGAAATATTGTTACTCAATGTCATTTTGAACAGCATTATTTTGAAGCGTGTTCCATCTTATTTGTATAATACAGCTCGGTTTTATTCAGTTAACAAAGATGATAACTAATTATCTTATATATAAAAGATACCGTGACAAAAATGTATAAAAAAAATAGGAAAGAAACTTGCCTTCCCCTGAAGAGCAGTCATTGTTCTAATGACATTGACACCGCAGTTTTGTGCCAATGTTCTTGGTATAGCTTCAAATGCTACAGCTGCAGCTTCATAAGGCCACTGTTCCAACAAACGTATCAACATCAGCATAATATGGAGACGTGAGATGAAGAGATGTTTATGAAACCATATATTTGAAAGTGAGAAAAGTTTATATAAGTTAAAAGTACAAAGATAAAGAAGTTGCCTTTTCAATTCCTTCAACTGATGAGCTCTTCTGCTTTAGTGTAGCAGAAACGGTCAACTCAGTGGCCCCACCCCCAGGGACAAGCTTTGGATGCTTTAGAATGTTCCTAGCCACTGACATTGCGTCCTATCAACAACAAAAGAGTTTTTAAATTAGAGTATGCCATTTCATCCCTGCTTCGTCTATAACGGGTCAACAAGTAAAATTTAAAAAAAAAACGGGACAAGTCAAATGACTGAAAAGTCACCCACAGTGTAATTTAATGTATATATTGTTAAAATGGTCATCACCCTTACTCTCAATTAGCAAAACCATTATTCTAAAGTTTAAATATTGTTAAAATGGTCCTGATGTATGGATTTTTATAACAATTTGATCACTTCCCCTAACTATATTACCTTTCAGCCGCTAAATCACCCATTGTGTTTCTCACATGAGTATATGATTTTGAGAAGAATAAAATTTAAGTAATTAAAGGTTAAACGAGATGGTGGTGAAAAAGCTTAAATACCCTCGTGTGAGAATTACATGGGCAAAATAGCGACAAAAACCCAACACAGATAATAGAAGGATCAACTTGTTATAATAGACCACCTTAGTAGCAAATAAACAATTCAGTCCAAAGCCGTAACTGTGACCAAACCACATGAACTATTTCTGTAATTTACTTTAACAGACTTACCTGCAAGTTACGTTCAACTTCATTCAAAAGATCCTTGCTGGCACCGCGTAGAAGAACAGTGCAGGCTTTTGGGTCTTTACAATCCACAATAAAAGCAAAAAACTCATCACCAATTTTTTTAACTTCAAAAAGTCCAGCTCCAGTCCCGACATCTGACTCTTGAAGTTCATCTGGCCTATTCACAATAACAGCACCACATGCCTTAGCAATCCTATTGTTGTCTGTTTTCCTTAATCTCCTGATGGCACTGACTCCAGCTTTACTGAAATAATGGCAGGCTAAGTCACTAAGCCCCTTTTCTGTGATCACCAAATCGGGTTTGAATTTGAGTATTTGTACACAGAGGTTTTCTATGTATTCTTCTTCCATTTTTAACAGTACTGCCCAGTCCTCTTCTCTGACTAATTCTGCATTTGTTTGATTCTCCCCCTTTTTGTACTCCAACGGGCAATCAAGTAAAATGACACGAGGGTTTATGATTTTTCGTTTCATTTTTCCAGGTACGACAACGTCTTTGTTGAACATAACACCTTTAAGGACTTTAGAATCTTCTAATTGACCACCGGGGATTTTTTCAACTTTGATGTACTTCTTGATATCAACTTCTTTGATTCCCTGACCTAAATCCACACCAACTGTAGTTGTTGCATCAAGGGCTAGATCCTAACAATGACAAGGGTGATGGTTAGTAACATAGAAAAACTTATGAGCAAGATTTAAAGCCAGACAAACTAGAGAGAAAAATTCAGCAGGTCGAATTACAGGTCAAACGTGTTATTTTTTACTGTTCAAATATGACATTGTCAATTTGACTCGAAACGGATTTCCAAACAAGCCTGGGCATTCGGCAACAAACTATCTCTTTTTGAATAAATGTTTGTCATTATCTTCTCTTTGCAAGTCTGGTTTTCTCTAAAGTATAGTATATAGCAAAGTGAGGTGTAGCAGATAATTGAAGGTTGCAGGTATTCATCATTATTTGTGTGTCTTTCAAAGAACATAAAGATTTAAGAATATTCGGATTGTTTTAAAATAGGACTAAACATCAATATTTATGGTTCAAGGCATATTAATTCAATTGTAGAAGTGGAGAGAAAAAAAAGAAGGAATATGAATAGATGATACTTACTGCAATTAGATCACCAAACTGACTGGTAAACTTTGTACCGATACAACTCTTCACCAGACCCAACATCATAGAACCTGCAATGCAAGCATTTCATTTCACGATAAAGATGACCAACTGGAATAAAAGACATTTATTCTGTTTTTCTGTAAAAGTGGGAATTCTTATATGAGAAGACATGAATATGAATAATAAATAAAAAGAAACAATGATGGAACTCACGATCATTCACATCAATAGACATGGAGATCTTGTCCAAAACAGCAAGAGCATCTTCAAGAGCCTTGACGTAAGCTGCCAAAAAAACATTATATGTCATTTTATAGGTTTTGATAAATCAATAAAATTGTTCAAACCTCGAGAAAAAAGATACCTCTGCAAATAACAGTAGGATGATACTTCTTGTCAATAAAAGCTTCCGCAACATGAAGCATCTCACCAGCTGGAAATTTAAAAGTTAACTATTAGTAATAAGCAAGATGGAATATAATTCCCTTTTAGTAAAACAAAACATATGACAGCTAAAATATAAAAGAAGGTATACCAAGAACAATGACTGATGTAGTTCCGTCACCAACTTCCTCATCCTGAGTTCGGCTTAGCTCGATCATTGACTGACATATCAAACAAAAGAGCATGATTAAAGTGACCTTATGGACATTCATATTGAAATAAGATTGTAATGAAGTATTATTAAGATCTACAATAAGTTTAATTCTGAACAAAGGAGGAACTGAAAGATGAAGATTTACTCATAACTGACTTAATCTATTTGTTCAGTGGCAATACCTTTGCAGCGGGTTGAGTAATATTCAACTCTCGTAAAATGGCATTCCCATCATTAGTGACCACAATTCCTACCAAACAAAAACAAAGAAACACATATTACAGCAATTTCAATCATCCTGTCGACACACAATTGCATCAAATATACAAAGGAAAGGTCCATAAGGTACTATAACGTAATGGTGTCATTTAGAATTGTTAGATATCATTTAAAAGGTAGTTATTACCAAAGAAACTACAAACCATGCCTTTGCTTCAAACCATAGAACATTGTGAATTTCCACATATAATTTGAATATCTTTACATCCCAATTACTTTAAAATAATAAACGTCAAAGATAACCAGCATACTTCTGTGCATAGTAAACAAATCATTTTGATTTTGAACTTTGCAGCACTGAAGACATGAGCCAATTAAAAATGCAATTTAACAAACTAAGCTTATAACAAATACATATGTGTATGTGTGTAGTCATGTAGGTATAACAGGTACCTCCTGAAGCATCAAGAAGCATCTTTAACATAGATCTTGGACCCAATGTGGTACGGATGATATCAGCTACGGCCTATAAATAAGGAAAAAGATGTGAAAATCAGAGTTTTTAATATGGATTGAAACTGAAAGATTAGTTCCCTGCTTCCCTAATCTTCTTTCCAATTTTTTCCTTAAAGGAAGTTGAAATTCTATCTAATCCCTCAGTCCCATATAAGATATCCATTTGGTATTAAGTTGTCTAACTTCTAATGCCAATCACAAACATATTATGACATTTGTTGGAAACAATGAGAACAGTGACTTTAATGTTGAAAACTATCTTTGTCGCTTTGAGGTTTGCTTGATTACTCAAGAGTCGTCAAGATCATATAAATAGACCCAAAACACATTTACAAATATACTTTTAGAAATATTGAAATTAAGAAGAAAAAGATGTGAAATCATAGTTTTAATATGGACTTGAAACTGAAAGATTAAAGTATCCTTAAAAGGAAGTTGAAATTCTATCTAATCCCTCAGTCCCATATAAGATATCCATTTGGTATTAAGTTGTCTAACTTCTAATGCCAATCACAAACATATTATGACATTAGTTGGAAACAATGAGAACAGTTTGACTTTAATGTTGAAAACTATCTTGTCGTTGATGTGCTTGATACTCAAGAGTCGTCAAGATCATATAAATATACCCAAAACACATTTACAAATATACTTTTAGAAATATTGAAATTAAAAAAAAAATATGAGAATATCATATTTTATAATCAATTCTTATCTCTTTCAAATGTTTGCCCTGCAGTTCATCAAATGCTAAGCGTATATAATAGAATTTGATGTAAAAAAACAAACATACTTACAGAAACTGTTGAGTAGTTGAAATACAACTTCAACGTTATAAAAGATGAATGTCTACTTAACTTATGTGGTTCTCTTCAAGAAAACAACTATAACTATAAAACAAGCAAAATCAACATAAGCGAGTTTGTTTCTACGCACCTTAGAAGCTTGGATATTTTGATGATGCACCTTACTTCCAGATTCACGAGTGAGAGAATCCTCTGCACATTTCAATTTACACACAAATGAGCATTTTTTAAGCAACTTATTGATGGATCCATAGACAGGCTTGCCTCAATCTAGTAGATTATTCTAGTAAGTATACCTTTTTTATCTAACTACACCGATGGTAGTGTTGTCATCATTTTATTAAAAAGAAAATGCATAAAGTAGGGAATCACTACATAAAGCTTAACCAAACAAATGATCTCTCAAAACATATGCGCCTGGAAACAAGCTAATTCAACTAGTTCGCTCTCACGCTTTCGGACTCTAAACCCTAAGAATCTATAAAAACATCATCATTAGCCGTTTAAGTGTTCTAAAGGAGTATTTGTTGTATTAACTAATACATTTAGGATACGAGCTTATCCAAAGTTTGAAAAGCAAAATAGCTCAATAGCTTAGGTTTATAAACTTGCTCATAAGCCCAAAAAAGTGAGCTAATCAGCTATTCAAATTCCAAATAATCCCATAAGCCAAAAAAACAGCTAACATAAACAGTGCCTTATATTTCGCACTCCATTTACACTTAAAACATCACCATCAGTAGTTTAAGCGTCCTATAGTTGTGTTTGTTTTAACTTATAAACTCAGCTTACAAGCTTATGTAAAATCTGAAAAACATATCATCTGCTATTATGCCTCACGAACTTATCAACTTGATTTTATATCGAAAGTTGATAAGCTCATGAACCATAAAAAAAAGACAATCAACTTTCACAATTTCAAACAACCGTACAAATCGCAAAATAAATTAATCCAAACACCCCCTTACAGTTCGCTCTCACTCTTTCGGATCCTAAACCCTAGATACCTATATAAACATCGCAGTTAGCAGTTTAAGTGTTCTAAAAGAGTGTTTGCATTAACTCATACATTTGGCTTATGAGCTTATCCAAAAATTGTAAAGCAAATTAACTCAATACAAAAGACCTATAAACTTCTCATAAGCCCTAGGAATTGAGCCAATCCGCATTTCCGATTTCAAACAAGCCTATAAGCCCGCAAAACAAGCTAAGGGGTGTTCGTTTCGGCTTATACGTGGGCTTATGAGCTTATCTGATTTCGTCTTATATAACATAAGCCTCAATTATATCGAGACTTATGGGCTTATATAAGTTTATCATATCGTAATAAACTTATATACGCCCACAAGTCTCAAAATAAGCTGGAAAATTGAGGGCTTATGTCATATAAGCTGAAATCAAATAAGCCCATATATAAGCCGAAACAAACACCCCCTAATTCAACCACCCCCTTACAGTTCGCTCTCACGCTTCCGGATCGTAAACCCTGAAAACCTATAAACTCTAATACTACCAAAACTAGATCAATGTAAAAAATTTAACAGATCATGAGATCAAGATAGATAATACTCGATGTGTGTGTGTGTGTGTTTGAGTGTGTGAGAGAGAAACTTACTGAGAACGAGAACTGGTGACTGCATAGCTGTGTGTGAGTGTGTGTACGGAGATCAGTTGTGAAGAAGGATGTTTCTAGGGTTTGTTATTTGTTTTGAAAATGAGAGTGAAAGTGGGAGTAAGGAGCGGTACACGTAGTGGAGGTGTTTTTGTGTGTGGGTTGGAGTAGTGGGCTTGTTTGGGCTTTTGTTGGGCTGTAGAGTATTAATGGGAATTGGGTTAAGTGATACCAATTATGTTTTATCAATCCTAACCCGTTTAAACGTAACCCGAACACAATTTATTTAACATGTATATAAACAAGCAAGATTACCCGTGCGTTGCTGCGGGGCATAATTTTTTGCGAATCGATTTCGAATAAATATTGAGTGGGAATGTGTCTGCGCGTTGCGGCGGGAAAACTTCAACATTTTTTATAAAATCGTACGTATGTTAGAAGCATTGCAATGTTGGGCTCGTTTTGTTCGCAATTCGAAGATTTCCGCAGGTACTTTTTTATCTGTATTTTTTGATCTGTATGAATCGGTAAATATGTGTTATATATTTGATAAATAAAGTTTATTATATAAAAAATGTGTAACTTTTATTTTGTTTCGCTATTTTGGGTCAGGAAGAGTTTTTTTTTAGTTTGGGCCGATTTTTGGGCTTACGATTTCGGTGGCGTAAAACGACATCATTTTATGCCGTTTTATATTGGGCCAGGAAGAGTTTTTTTTAGTTTGGGCTGATTTTGGGCTTACGGTTTCTGTGGCGTAGTTTTACGCCGTTTTTAGGATATATAGTAATAGTAATAAATAGTAATTATATAAATCAACGTGATGGATCAAATTATGCTTTAATACCCCATTTAGATATTTAGTGCTAGTACAGCCCATGATTCATATTGGGTCGTTTGAAAATGTATTCAACATGACCCAAAATCTTTTTAGTGCGTATCAAACTTGGGCCGATTTTGGGCTGGTGGTTTTCGAAAATTTCACTCCCACTTATCCTAAACCTATTATCTCAAAACCTCTGCCCCTTCATTTGTACCAGTCGCCATATCCCCAAAAGTTAGATCTAAATCTAACTAAACAAATCTCTCCATCCTTATATCTCCCGTTTCACATCTTCTACATCCATCGAAGCAAAACAAAGACGCATCAAACCCATCTCCTACTTCATATCACACCAACAAATCTGACCATTTCTTCTCTATTGAAAGCAAAACACAAAAGAATTATCCTCTTCTTGAGTCATTCACAGCCGTCGCTCGTAGTCCAAGAAAACCACAAAAGTTTTGGCTGCAAGGTCTTGTAGGGCAAGATCTCAGGTAGGCGTGTTCTTTGATATTCGTTTCTTGTGTCTCATATAATCGAAACAAAGATTGAATATAACATGTTTGTTATGATTCATTCTTTATATTCGAAAAAAGGGAACTTGTGCTTCTTATAGATCTATGATGAGATTTTTTTCGCATGTTTGATCTTTAAGGGTCATGACGTTTATGGTACAACGCGGAAAATAATCTGAGATCATTCGTTCATTATTTTGAGTCGATTGTCTTTGGATGAGGCTGTGTTGTTGATAAAAATGGAGGATGGGACTTTCTCCCTTACGGAGTGTTGATTGCACAATATGAAATCATCTTTGGTTTGATAAACACACTATGCATCACGTTTCATTAGCCTTGTTATTGGTAAAGTTATATGGTTTCTCATTTCGTAAAGGATAGAATAGCCAAAAAATAATGGACTAACAGGAGCAGGCCAACGTAAGCCCAACCATTGTAGCTGGCCCGAACACTGTTCAACGATGAACAATAAAAGTGCTTAAAAAATGACGTCGTTTTAAACCTAAATTGAGTATATATATATAATATAGGTTGGCGGGTTAAATAGGTTACACGGGTTGAATAGGTAAAATGGTTTCAGGTTGACTCATTTAACCCGTTTTATCTAGAAAAAGTTGGCACGTTAAACGGGTTTGTGGGTCGACCCGTTTCGTCCATTTAACCCGTATAATAAAATATATACAAACCCGAACCTAACTTGTTTAATAAACGGGTAAGATGGGTCGACACAAACAAGACCCAAAATCTATTTAGACTCAACTCGAACCTGATAACTTTCGTGTCGTTTTCAGGTCGGATTTCGTGTCATATTCAAAATTGTCACCCCTAATTATATTGCATGTGTTTGTAATTTAGCGAAGAAGCTAAACGAAAATTAACTATATTTAACATAGAGCATTAAAACAGAAATGTGTACAGAGCATTAAAACAGAATTGTGTACTTTGAAAAATGTGTATTTAAGTATTAAAAAAATCTTCATTCATACAAATACTTGATCTTTCTTCCCTCTCTATCCCTCTCTCATCACACCGCTTAATACACACACACCACATCTCTCTAAAAACATACAAAATTTCTCTGATCTATAACCCACATGCTGGTGATATTGATTCGAGTCTCCGCCGAGTACACGACGAAAATAAAGAAAAATTATACCGTTTGAACCAAACGGTTACTTTTTTTTTTTTTTAAATTTAATTTTTTTAATTTATCTCCTCTTTTTTACACCATATGTATCTCATTTAATTTCAATTTCAATACAAATTAATTTCCTATATCTCAACACGCAAACAAAAAAATGTCTCAAGCTCTAAATGACGAGTTTTAAACTTCTCTTCTCAATATGTCTAACCCGCAACACTCGTCTTCCTTAAACTCGTCTACACCATCGTCACAAAACTCAAATTCTTCCTCGCAAGTCGCAACCGTATCCTCCTTTTGGTACGCAATATAATATGCCCCAAATGACACTCGAAGAAATTTATCATCAACAACACTCATATCTTCAAAACCAACAACTAAATAACCAATTCCAACTACAATTCTTTAAACTACAACAATCACATTTACAAACACAATTATTTGAATCTCAAAAATCACAACAAACAGAACCAGCATCAAAAAAAGAAAACCGTGAACAACGACGTAAAGGAAAACGAGTCGCGAAACCTTCAAAAGTTGTTATGCGATATTTGGGTCAAAGTTTTCGAGAACACCGAGATCGGATCCGACCGAAGCGAGGAGTCGTTTTGGTGGCAGGTTACGGATGATTTCATCCAAGCTACACAACAAGGTTTTCATACCAAGGATATGATCACGAGGAAATGGGCTAGGATAAACAATTCTTATGAAAATAAGCAGTTTGAAGTGTTTGAATCATTTAAACTTCACCAAAATAAGCAGCTTTTAATAAGCTTGTTGGAACATACTTATGACTGCATTTTGTTTACAAAGAAGCAAATCAGAACACTATTCGTGAAGTGATTATTTTTAAGCAGTTTATAAGGTGTCATTCTATATGCATAAGTGTAAGCAGAAAAAAAAGCAATCCAAAGTCCGGACACATGTATAATCAAATGGCAATAAGTTTATCAAAAACATCATTTAGAATTGCTTAATAGCTTACTAAAGAGCAAAAAACAGGTTGTAGTATAAAGTTGTCTAGAAAGGCTTTTTTTCGCTAAAGAGACGAGCTTAAATGATAAGCGTAACCAAACACACCATAAAATAGCCTACTTGGCGATTGAAAGGTGAAAATTGCAAATTGATCAATATAGCGTAGGTATAGGGTTTAAAGTATATATAGGATTTGTTGTTGCTGTAATGTTATCTGAGATTCTTTTATTGCGGGAAAAAATTGTGCAAATATTACATGCGTGCTTAAAGTATTCGTGCAGAAATGCAATACATTGGTAATCCTTTAAGTCATAAAATAGAAACTTGTTATCTCAGATGGTTCACATTGGTCATTGAACAATTGATCAAAAAGTAGTTATAAAATTGGAAAGCCTTATAGAGTATGATGTGTTGGAGCATGCTTGTGTCATAATAAATAATTATATGGCTAGACACATGTGAGCCTATGAGGTCACACACATATACACTGAGGTACCATTTTATATATCGTGTTTATTGTATTTACGGTATATAATAACCTACGTAACTCGGGATCACTATTGGGCTTCTAATAACTAAGTAAAGTACTTATTCTATTGGACTTGGAAAACAAATGGGAGGCCCATTTGAAGCCCATAAGGGGCCGGCCATATGGAGGTATATAGAGGGGGATAAGATCAAGTTTTTTGTTATAAATATATGGGATATCTTCTCATTATTGATAAAAAAATAATTTACTAAAATCTCTCCCCTATTTCCTCTCTCATGTACACGGCTCAAAACTATTACTTATCTAGGGTTTATAGTTTTCTTGATCCAATACTTTGAATCTTGTTTATTCAAGGTGTGTTACAAGGCTACGGGGTTAAGACTAGCATCTAATTGGTATACAAGGAAGTGTAGTGTGGATCAACCATAGAGGTGATCTCCTTTGATCTTTTGGTTTCATTGGGTGGTTCGTATATTAGGTGAAGGTCACTATTCGTTTCTACCGATCACGCTAAAAGGTATTAATCTTCTTGTTTTTTATTTGATTGATCATATGACTCTATGGATCTATTGATAGGTGCATGTTCCGCTGCATTTATATTTGTTTATATGATATTCATTTAATTCGGCACCTTCAGTGGTATCACGAGCCATCATATGATGTCATATGATCATCTTGTATGCGTAAAAATGACTAAAAACACGTGGTTTTGATGGATTTTTCAAAAGGATTACTTAAAAACAACCCCTATGGCTTATTTTTTGGAATTAATTCGAACCATATGGGGCTTTATGATCTGTGATTTTTAATCCCATGGCCATTTGTTATGCATACTTAATTGGTTTTGTTATCGGGTACGTGTAAAATGACCTAAATCGCGTGTTTTGGAACGATTCGTGAATCGTTTTAAATCAGACCCTTGGGCATCATTTTCTATGATAATATGGTTATTATAAGGTATTTAAAATAGTACATAATGATCCTTAAGTCATTGGTTACACGTACCAATGGGGGTTTTAATTCTAGTTAATTTATTTCTTCGATTCGTTGGCTAACAATTTATTTCCTGTTAATTATTTTGTATCCATGGCAAATACATGCATGTTTGGCCATGGACTTAGCCAACACCTTGTTAATACATGATATTATGGTATTATTATGTTGTGGATGCAAAGCCGATGAAAACCTTGATCACTTGTGACTTGATTTGCTTATAATTGCATTTAATTTCAGTTTTGTGTTTTGCCTTTATTTCGGCTTCTTTTTATATGTTTTTAATTCTTGTTATAGCTATTGTTTTGACATTTTACAGTAGTTAGATGATAGGATAAATGTATTCAATCATAAAATTATTGTAACCGATGTTTGGATACGAATGGCGAAAGAGTTAAAGGCATAAAGTCAAATTCGAAGCTGCTAGAGTGACTTCTAATAAAAATGGATTTCCTAGAGTTTTGTATGGAGTTAGAAGCTCATTTTTTTGGGAGAAGGTGAAAAAATCATGGGCTACAACTTCTTCAACTGGAGCTCAGATTGGGGAAGACTCCTTCTAAGGTTTCAGGCCCGTGAAGTCAGCTGAAATTTCCTGACAGTTTTGGGCATCATGTTCATTTAGGGTTTCACTTGCTCATGATGGTTCTTGGAGAAAGTGGAAGCCCTCCTTGTGGTTGTGTGGTTAACCCTTATTTAACTTCTTAGTTCTCGTAATGGCTCACGAAACCAAGCATATGTTTTTTCATCGGTTGAGTCTTTGCATACTTATGGTTGTGTGTTATGTTTGCTTTTATATATGTTTGGAATGTATATAAGTGGTAAATGTTTTTATAAAACTAAAAATTAAACACAAACCAATTTAAGAAACTAAATCTTTAATTTAGTTTAAAGTTTAAATATGATTTGAAACTAAATCTTTGTTTTTATAAATAACACTTAATTGGTTATGGTTGTTATTTATTTATGTATTGTTCATATCTAATATTTATTCCAATTAGGTTATATATTAGCATTTATAATGGTCAACTTGACACATATAAAAATAAAATAATGATTAGATTTAAGTTAAAAAAAATTAACTTGTGCTACGATGGATGAATGCATGCTTCCTCATACACACTTTTGATCATGTATTCATCAAAATAATACCCGTCAAATTTAAGTCATGACATCCAATTGGTGGAGATCACATGTAATTTCTTTTTACTCTGGGTGAGACGTAGGTGAATTGTAACCCAAGGTGATTATTCTCTATGCGTGAGACCTAGATATATTATCACATGTTCTCGCATTAGATGACTTAATCGAGTTGAGCAGGTGAGACCTTGACTCGAGGCAAGGATGGGACTAAACATGCCAGCTTGACATTAACTGCTCGTTTCACTAGTGTCATGAGTCCCATACGGTCTAAAAATTGCACAAGTCTTGCAATTGGTGAACGTCACCTACCTATTGAATCTACCATTGCTAGCAGATTAACTGATGTGATGGTGGAACCTCAATGAGGATCTTAGCCTTTCGTAAAATTAATTGTTTTATATTATATAAACTTGGGTAGTTAATTTTAAAAGGATTAATTATTGAAAATACTAAAATTCTAAACTTTATTTTGTAGATGGCTGCAACTCAAACCACAAACAACAACTCAATCAGGTCAATTCTCGAAAAAGAGAAGTTGAATGGTAGCAACTTTTTAGACTGGTATCGCAACCTGAGGATTGTCCTCATGAATGAACAAAAGTTGCACCACCTGGAAGAGGCCTTACCTGAAGCGCCTCATGCCACTACAACCGTTGTTGTCCGCAACGCCTACACCCGTAGGGTCGCTGAACAACAAGAAGTAGCTTGTCTTATGTTGGTGAGCATGACCCTCGAGATTCAAAAGAACTTCGAGGACCGCACCACATTTGAGATCCTACAGGAACTAAAAACTATGTTTCAGCAGGAGGCTGAGCTATAACTATTTGAAACTATCAAGGCATTTCATGCTTGCAAGCAGGAGGAAGGCCAATCTGTTAGCACCTATGTGCTGAAGATAAAAGCCTACTTGGATCAAATAGAGCGACTTGGCTATCCCATGCCTCTAGTTCTTGGGGTGAACTTGATTCTTACTTCACTCTCAAAGGATTATGACTAGTTCGTGCAAAATTATAACATGCACGGCATGGGAAAGACTATACCTGAACTGCATGCCATGCTAAAACTTGTAGAAAAGAGTATACCCAAGAAAGCTCTTGTTGTCCTAGCTATAAGGCAAGGTCAAATCCAGAAACCTAAATCGCAAGCACGAGGCAAGGGAAAGAAAAGAGGCAAGGGCAAAAGCAAGTTGGCTTATGACCCCAAGCACAAGATCCCCCACCTGCTAAAAAGGAGCATCCTGCTAAGGACACTGAGTGTCACCACTGTCACAAGGCTAGACACTAGAAGAAGAACTATCCTCTATATTTGGCAGAGCTGAAGAAGGACAAAGCCAACACGTTTGGCACATCAGGTATCTTCACCATAGAACTGTTCTTATTTCCTAAAAGTAATTCCTGGATTTATGACACTGGTTGTGGAACTCACATTTGTAATACAATCCAGAGGCGTAGAGGATATCGGAAGTTGAATAAAGGAGCTTTGGATCTGTATGTTGGCAATGGCAACAATGCAGCTGTCGAAGCTATAGGGAGCTTTGATTTTATCCTCCCTAGTGGAATGATTCTTGTATTAGACAATTGTCATTTTCCCCTTCTATTACTAGAGGGGTTATTTCACTTTTACGTTTATGGGATAATGGTTTTCGTTATAAATTTATGGATAATGGTGCTATTTCAGTTTCTAAGGATAATATGTTTTATTTTAATTCTTTTCCACTTGAAGGCATTTTTGAGATTGATATGCATAATCATATATCCAATGAGCGTTCTATTTACACATGTAGCAACAAGAAAACCAAGCACAACTTGGATTCTACTTTTCTATGGCATTGTCGTCTTGGCCATATAAACAAGAAACACATTGCGAAGCTACAACACGATGGGCTTCTTGAGTCAATTGATGATAAGTCTTTTGACGTATGTGTATCTTGTATATCTGTCAAAATGGCAAGAAAGCCCTTCAATTTTGTAAGTGAAAGAGCTGGTGATCTAATTGGGATCATACATAGTGATGTATGTGGACCATTTAGAACCACATATAGAGAAGGTGCTAACTACTACGTTACTTTTACTGACGACTTTAGTAGATATAGTTATGTTTACTTGATTAAACATAAACATGAAGTTTTTGAAATGTTCAAGACTTTCCAAAACGAAGTAGAAAATCAACTCGAAAAGACTATAAAAGCACTTCGATCGGATCGAGGACGCGAGTATTTAAGTCAAGAGTTTTTAGATCATCTAAGGAGTCATGGGATCATCTTACAACTTACTCCTCCCTACACGACACAACATAATGATGTGTCGAAAAGGAGAAATCGAACTTTGCTTGACATGGTTCGATCCATAATGAGTCTAACTACTTTGTCAATGTCCTTTTGGGGCTATCTATAGACTCATGCCTGCACGCATATCTCATATGGTTCCACCAAAGAAGGTTATAAGAACCTATAAATGTGGCAACGGGAAAGTCCCGAATTTGTCTTTTCTTAAAGGGTTGTGGTTGTGGAGGCCTCGTTACAACGTGACAACGCCAAACACTACCTTGATTCAGAGAATTTCTAACAAGTGCATCTTCGTAGGATACCCAAAAGAAAACAATG
This sequence comes from Tanacetum coccineum, assembly GCA_026074375.1. Lineage (NCBI taxonomy): Eukaryota > Viridiplantae > Streptophyta > Magnoliopsida > Asterales > Asteraceae > Tanacetum > Tanacetum coccineum. The sequence continues at coordinate 795 of BQNB010007662.1, read as the reverse complement.
GGTTACTACTTCTACTACCCACTTGAGAATAAAAATCTTGTTGCTCGGTAAGTTTTTTAAGACCAGTCTCATATCACAAGAAGCAAGTGGGAGCATTGTAGACTTTGATGAAATTTAAAGGAAAGATGAACAACCTTCTTAGAACACTAGCCAACATCAACATGAGGTCAAACATGATGATGTAGATCCTTAAACTGATGTAATTCCCGTTCGTAGATCCGCAAGGATACCTCAAGCACTTGAACGATATGGTTTCTATATCGATGCTAAGGAACACGAGTTAGGAGATCATGGTGAACCTCCTAACTATTGAGTTACATTGTTGGATCCTGAATCCAAAAAATGGCTTGAAGCTATGAATGCGGAGATGCAATCCATGAAAGATAACCAAGTCTGGAACTTGGTTGATCTTCCTCCTAATTATAAGACTGTTGGGAGTAAATGGCTCTTCAAGAAGAAGACCGATATGGATGGCAATATACATACCTATAAAGCTCGTCTTGTAGCAAAAAGCTTCACTCAAACCAACGGGTTTAAATTTGAAGAAAGCTTATCGCCTGTTGCAGACATAAAAGCTATTAGGATTCTTATAGCTATAGCATCGTATTATGACTATGAGATTTGGTAAATGCTTGTCAAAACCTCCTTCTTAAATGGTCGCCTAAACGAAGACATTTATATGGTGCAACTTGAAAGGTTTGTGAATCCTAAGCATCCTAGACAAGTATGCAAGCTTCAAAGATCCATCTATGGACTTAAGCAAGCTTCTAGGAGCCGGAATAAGATATTTGATGA